>CM024703.1:23772130-23955598 GCA_014182845.1 Corymbia calophylla
GAGATTGGGAAGCACATTAATTGTCTTGACTGACGATTTGAATACATGAATGACCCTTCAAGGCTTCAACGCCACTAGTTTTATGTACTTTTTTGGGATTTGGTTCATTCAAGCATTGACTTAGGCTTATTCTCGGGTTGAGAAACAGAGTACCAATTATCAAATTCGACGGTAATTCAAGAGACAAAGCAGCAAAACTTCTGCATCGTCCTCGATATTATATTTAAAAAAAAACGAGGTTCTTGCTGGAGATAAGATTCAGGAAAGAAATGCATCTTATTAGTGCAGTAAAGATTCCCAGTTGTGAAGTTCTTTTGCACCCAACATCTCAATACAATTCACCTATACACGATTAAGAAAGCAAATTAATGTTATAAAGTGTGTGTTAGCAACTTTTGCTAGACCCTTTAATTATATATGTTATGGAATTTCTTATTAGACGTTCCTACAATTTATGGGTTATGTCTTTCTCCTTCATTATTGGCAGGCTATAAATATAGATATTACCCACTATCCTATGACCGAGTAGAAGAAAACACAAACTTATCTTTCCATTTACAAGGATAATTTACATGCATAAATTGTATCACGCGCGACAGGGCCACGTGGAGAAAGAAGTCCAAGTTGAGCACCTAGATGAGAGAGCTTTTGAAATTTAAACACCGAGTCAGTCGGAAAGCATATCACTCAAATAATGTGATTAGACATGTTAAATAAATAAATATTAAATTATGCATTCATTTAGTAGCTTAAATTTTAAAATAGTTGACAGAGAATCTACAAAAATCTCACATTATATAAGAAAAAAGATCTTGAGTTCAAATCTTCCAAACCCCTAATTATCTTTCAAATTGCATATTTTCATGCTTTAGCCTTAGGCCCTAAGTTCAATCAAATCCTTAATTGCCTTCCCAATTACATATTGTATATCGTACAATAAACATTTACTTTATTGTTTTGCCGTTACGATGTAATAAGACAATTCGTTATGGCTCCAAAATATGACTCAACAACGAAGGTGAAATAAACAAAGCCCTCTTCAAGGAAAAATCACTTCATTGAAATTCGAAGGTTCACCTAATACAAACCTTCAATTTCCCAAGCCCTTTATTTGACCCCTAAACAAACGCTTTAATTATCAGACCATGACACATCAAGGGTAAACCCCTCTAATCCGCCAGATCCTTGACCTTTGCACCATCTCTAGCAGCATTCTTATATATTTGCACAACCAACATTTACATGATGGTTTTCTGGTTACGATAATAATAAGACAATTCGTTATGACGTCAAAAATATAAATATTACCCACAACCTAGATGACCGAGTAGAAGAAAATGCAAACCTATCTTTTTGGGTATGAGGATAACATGCATAAATTGTCCCGCACAACCGGGGCACATGAGAAAGAAGTCCAAGTCAAGCACGTAGGCAAGAGAGCTTTTGAAATTTAAAGACCGGGTCAATCAGAAATCATATCGCCCAAATAATGTGATTAGATGTGTTTGAATATATTAAATGTTAAACGATGACTTTATCTAACTGTTTAAACTTTAAGAACAGTTATTAGTGATCCCATGGAATTTCACATTATATCATAATAGAGATCCTAAGTCTAAATCTTCCAAATCTCTAATTACTTTTCTTTATTATATATAAAGGGAGTGTTGATCTAATAGCCATCCACATTTCGTAAATAAAATAAGGTCTCTTGATTTAGGCATCGAGCAAAGTGCGTCTGTCAAGAAGATCCCAAAATTAAAGAAAGAGAAGGCATCGAGAGATGCTGCTAAAATAGGCCACGTTGTTCCACTGTCTTTAAATTAATAATTACATTGACTTTGCTCTTTAAATTTTCCATGGTGCTCAGTGCATTGTATGCTGTCATTATGCACGTACGAACCAGACAAGAACTTCTCGATCCAAAAGTGAATAACACACGTGCGTGCAAGCTTAGGCATGGAGCCACGCCCGTTTAAGTTTTGACTGGCTGCAATCTCTCTTCGTGATGGTTCGTGACGAGTGTTTTGGGAAATGTTCAGGCCGTGCTGATAAAGATTTGCGAGGAAGCCAACCCATCTGCAAAGCTATAACATTGGAGAGATTTCTCTATAGCTTCTTCTCGATTCCCTTCATTCTTCCCGCCATCCATGCAAGTACAAGTTCCTTGATTTGATCCTCGCCTTCATGGGGATTTTTCTTTCTACGTTTTGAAGAAATCGCTGCAACAACCCAATATGATGAGGGCAGGGAGTAGTCGTTGGGATTAGAGAGCCTTGAAAGAGCGGCTCCTGACAGACTTCTAAAATGGTGAAGGGGGTAAAAATGAACCGAACTGTGCACCGAACAGGTGAACATGAGGAGAGCGATTATAGTATATATATGTATGTATGAAAATTGAAATTAACTCATGAGATACCTTTTGACGTAACGGTAAATTTTGCTTTGAAACTTCAAAGTTAAGCAAACCTAAACTAGATTACTATTAGGATGGGTATTTTTTAAGTGTCCACCTGTATGTCAAAGGACAAAACCGTAAGGCTCATGATATGAGACAAGTTAAAATGAATAATATCTCGAATGAATTAATCTAGAAATGGTACGGTCGCAAAGCTATAGTTATCCTGGTTTTTGATGCTGGCCGAATCCACTCCACGCGCCATCACGTTTTGTGCCCCTTCCTGAGAACAAATTCGTTGGAAAAGATTCTGCCTAGTGATTTATGGGTCCATACCCAAATGGTCATCGATTTGAGTGATTACTGAGACTATTTCTTTTGGAGGGTTTGGTACACGTTAAACGAATCGGACCATTATATGTACTCCCGACGATTTGCTCTTCTTCAAAGGGTGCCCGCAGCCACTGCCATTTTCTTCTGACGTGTTGCTTTTGCTTTGGTTTACAAAGTCAACGTCAAAATCTTAAATATAAGTAAAAAAATGGGAATTAATACATCCTTTAACTTTACTCCACATATTAGATAATCTATTCAAATTTCAGGACCTAGGATTATAAAAAATCACCGACTCTTTCGTTATCACGGGTAGTAAGCTTTCGTCGACAATAATGAAGTTTGGTCAAAATAAAAGTTAACAGTAAACGAGGCGAATGGCAAACTACAAGCTTAGACCCAAAAAAAATAAAAATACAAGCTTGGTTAAAAGTGGAGAAAATCGAGCAATACACGGTGCAAGAGTTTTCGACGAGACTCTCCACCAAAAATTGAGAGAAATTGATTGAGGAAGTCATCGATAGCAAGCTATTTTAGAATTTGGTTAAATGTCGAAATGAAACTATTAACGAATCAAGCATAGGTTTGCCAGCACATCAGTCGAACATAAGACAATGGATCAACACGAGCACATAATTACTAAATGGTGAGCCAATATTCTCGAGATTAGTAACTTCTTATAGATTAATATCCTCGATAATAGAAGATCATGGGTAGGGTTTATAGCTTCTTATCAGTAATTGTAGATAGGATTAGGCATGAATTCAAAATCTACAATGATTTGCGATAACTGTTGTTGGTAGGATATAAAAGCCCACGTTGTAATTCTTATAATGATATTTCACATAATTAATCACAAAATGGTTGTTTATGCATTTCATTTCAATTTATCCATAAATTTACATTTCCAACATCCCTTCAATTTCCCATACCATTTACATTTTTAGTGACATTTTAATTTCCCGTGCTTTTGCTCAACAAAATTAGGGGGTTTTTATCTTTCTCCCTTAAGGAATTAGTTTGTGGTCGTAAAATGATTACATGGTTATGTATTTTCTTGTAGGATATTATAACATACACGTTGTGGAAAGAGCGAGCAATCAAACATAAAATAGATAGGACACTGGATTTATGTGGTTCAATCGTAGTGACTTACATCCATGGGACGAGCAGCAGTGAATTTCATTATAGATCAAGCAATATACGAAAATTACACATGAGTCACTCAAACACTCTCAGGGTGCGTTTGGTTTAATATTCCTAAGGGGTTTTCAAGCCTTGAAAGCCCCTTGAGGAAATACTAGACCGTTTGGCAACAATTTAGAAGTGGCTTTCAACTGAAAGCCCAATGCTAGTAGGGACTAACTTTGGGCTTTCAACATTTGGTCGAATGCTTAAATTAGTTTTCCCTTCCAAAACTATCATAAGCAATTCTTTATATTTTCTATTTTGCCTCAGGTTAAATTTTTTTATTAAAATAGGAGGCAATCTTTCGTTGGATTGATGAAGAGCTACGGCCATTGGCGAGCCAGATCTGGCACCAATGGCCGTTGGTTGAGGTTGCTTGAGGTTACCCCAAGGTCAGGCAACCTTTGGCGAGGGTCGTTCGACCTAGGAGGCAGTCTTCTCTTGGGTCTTGTGAGGTCGCGTGACCCTCACGAGACCCGGGCGAGGGCCACCTCAAGCTGCGAGACTTAGGCAGTGATTGCTTGGGTCGACCATTGTCTGGGTTGAGCGACTCTCATTGAAGGTCGCCCGAGGTCATGTGACCTTCAATAGCCCTCGATTGGGTCGCACGACTCTCGCCGAAGGTCATTTGACCTCAAGCGACCTTAACTGATGACTGTCGACGCTAGATCTGGCTCACCAACAACCATAGCCCTTCATCGGTCTAGCGAAGGGTTTAGTTTAGTTCTCCAAAATATATATATATACACACACCATTAAAGTCTATTTGTAAATAAATTTTATTAAACACAATTTGCATTTCCTCAATGAGCTTTGGACTTCAGCATTTTCATTATACTTAAAGCTTATTTGTAAAGCTAAACCAAATGCACCATTAGTATTTCCCAAGCGCCAATTATACCCAATAACTCACATAATGTTTAGCCTCACAATTTATCGTGAAATAATTTTTTAATCTCAATGAAGTAAGTATACACAAATCTTATCACAAGATTTACTCGACTGCAACCACTTGAGTCTTCCGGATGTAATTGCACGAATGAAACCAATAGTCAAGCACTCGTGGAACGGTGCTTCAAGATGTGCACAATGACAATGCTTCCTTTGGAGCACTCACTACGTCTCTTGGATTATCTATGTAAGGCCCTCGTGACAATCCCTCAAAAGTTTATATATATAAGCATAGAGCCCACTTTGCCAAGGAGTCCCACTAGAATTCGGTCCATAAAGTCCACGTCTGACTTTCCTATTCTGTTTCTTTCGAGAAAATTGAGTGCCTCTCATGTACCATCGTGGCAAATAGGAAGGATCATAAACTTACGACACGTGTTTTCGATGGTCTCGCATATCAGACTCCTCTCTCTCCTCCCTCTACACGCTCTCTCTCTTCTGTCTCTCTGCATGCAAGCTTTTCTTTCTCCTCTCTCTTCCTCTGCACACACTCTCTCTCTCTCTCTCTCGCTCGACTCTCTTCCTCTTCGCCACCCCCTCTCTCCGCACTAAGCCCTTGTCCAACCAAGGAATTTCACACGATAGAGACAACTTTTCGAGGCGGAAGCAGAGGTCGCCTGGTGGCTCGTCAAACAAGGACTCGATCGTGACTTAGAGGGAGAGAGAGAGGGCACAGTCGAGAGGAAGCAATGATTTGGCGACAAGTTGGTCGGGCAAGGGCACGATGGCTCATCCGACAAACCACCATGCGGCCTCAGCCTCAAAAGGTTCCCCCGCCGTCGCTTGTCGGTCAAGCATGGTGGTTCATCAGTCGAACAAGGACGTGGTGGCTTGTCTGACGAACCACCGTGCGACCTCCGCCTCCACCTCAACTTTGCCGTCGCGAAGTTCGCCGGCCTGGTGATTCGTTGATTGGACGAGGGGATGGCAAAGAGGGAGAGAGTTGGGCGACAGAGAGAGAACGCGCAAGGGAAGAGAGAGGAGAGAGAAGGCTTGTAGAAGAGACAAAGCGTGCAGAGAGAGGAGAGAGAAGAGTCTGATATGTGGGCTATCGAGGACATGTGTCACAAGCTTGTAGCCCTTCCTATTTGTCACGCTGACACATGAGAAGCACTTAATATTTTCTCCATTCATTCTTCTTGGCCAACTTCTTATTCCTTTTCTTGCACCCACTTTGACCGAGTCAAAGTCTTCAACACCTTTCCCCAATTCTAACCGAAGTTAGGCTTCCGTTATTTCCTTTTCTATTTTCTTTACTTCAACAACTTCAAGTTGTCGAAGGTTAGGTATCTTTGTTGAATTTCAGAATATTCAAATTTCCACAAATAACTTCTAGTCTCACGTTAGATTTCATCTCTCAAGTTCAAATTTGATACTTATTATAACAATCTTCACCTTGACTCGGTGTTTGAGCCAAATCACAATCACTTCGTTAAAAAAAAAAATTCACACTTTGTTGTTACTTTCCAACAACCCTCAATGGGCTTAACCATCACATGTATTTTTCAAGTCCAAGCCCCGCTTGCACTTCACCATAATTGAGGATCTCATTAGCATACCGACTTCATAGGCACCTTTAACTGCTCCACAAAGATTTTCCGATGTAACCTTTTTAACCACAGATAAAGCAGCCTTGATGGCCTATGGCGAGGCTTTAGCTCACCTACGGCCGATCGCCGGCTAGCCACCGCCGCCGTGGCGGGTGACCAACCAAATGAAGAAGATGAAAAAAAAAAAAAAAGAAAAAGAAAAGATTAAAAAATAATTAAAATATCGATTTTTTAGAAAAAGGAAAAAAAATAAAAAGAAAAAGAAAAATCTTCGGTAAAAGAAAATGAGATGAAAGAAAGTGTGGAAAATGTTTTCTTCTTTCTCAAAAGTGAAAAACATTTTCCCCATTTGAGAAGGCTTTTTTCTTTTGATAGAAAATATTTTCCCCAATTAATTTATTTTCCGTGAAATAAACGAAGTCTAATTGTCGTGAATTCATTTCGCACTTTTTTATTACTTTATCAAAATAAAAATAATATTTTTCCCAACTAATTCATTTTCCGTGAAACGAACGTTAGAAATTATTTTTTTGAAAATTATTTTCCGTGAAACGAACGTAGCCTAATTGTCGAGATTTCTTTCGGCTAATATCTATCGATTCCAAGATGGTATTCAAGGGGCTAAAATTTTGTCATACTATCATGTCTGGACACATAATTTCGAAAGGTTCTTAATTATGAATTGAAATTTATTAAAATATAATCTAAGGATGTGCACTCCCTTTAAGTAGTGCAGATTCATGGACCCATACCATTGTCTTGATCGATTGTGCTCGACCCACCACGCAGCGAGTCCTCGATCATGCGAACTCAAATCCAAGTAAATGTTAGAAGCCCCCAAATCAACCATCATCGTTTCTTTCCATTTGACCAGGAAATCCCCAAGCAAACCCTAAATATTGGGTGCAATTCATGTGTTAGCGTGGCAAATTAGAAGTGATCTCATATCTTACGTGGATCCAGAGTTGTCAGCTCAGCCAAACTTTTTGAAAATTGAGCGCGGCTTCTGTCGTCTCCCCTGCACTTCTTCTCTCTCACTTCTTCGCCCGTAGTCGTCCGCGTATCTTTCTGATCTCCTATCCTTCTCTATTCATCAGATTTTTGGCTTTGACACTCCCTCTTCGCGCCCGACTCTCTCTCCCTCCGAGCCCGACCGCCGACCGACGATCACCGCGCGAATCCGACGACAACCGCGCCCGACTGACGGTCCCCCGCTCGGCGCCTCCGTCTCCGATTCGTGATTCGCGACGGCCAGCGATTCTAGATCTGCCCCTTCTCTCTCCCTCCGAGGCCCCCCTAAGCCCTCGATCGTCCGTTGCCTCCGCCGTCGCGAGCCGCTGGCCCCTCCGTCTGAGCCCTCTCTCTCTCCCTCTGCGTCACGACCGAGCCCTAACTGCGCAGCCTCCGCCTCCGCCTCCGCCGACCAGCATTGAGGACGCCGCCCCCGTTACCTCCCCTCCGCCTGTGGTAATTGCCCTAATTTTTTTTCTTCATGGACATAAATTGCCCCAATTTCTCTCATGAATTTTGCTGTGTTCCCGCGTTTTATTTCCTTGGCTGTTTGACTTGAATAGATATTGATATTGGGTTCACGTGCTTGGAGCAATTTGTAGATTCCTCGAGAATGCTATCTAGTGAGAGTTTCTAAGGTCAATGGATTCTATGTTGCTTTCTGTAGAAGCAGCAACTTTTGGTTGAAAATGGTTTGTTTTACTTGTATCAAAAGCCAAAAGCAGAGACCTGGGGACAAAAGTGAGACTTAAAGAACTTCTAAGTTTTAGTATCCACTGACCTTAGCGGATGAACTGCTTTTCTTTGCTTTTTAGTCGGACCAAATCTCGATCTAGCTTATTTGCATGTTGGAAAATATCAGGGCTTGCAGAAAGTTCAACGCTTTTTGGCCCCTTCATAGTATGTTTTGCACTGGCCCCTCCAAAGTATGTTTTCTTGTATGCATACATTTAGCACTTATTTGTAACTTGAATAATTGTCAAATTATGTCCTTTCGGTTCAGTTCACGTTGGGCTGAATTTGAAAAAATTTGGCTGGGCTGACAACTCTGGGCCCACAAAAGACACGTGTCACGCACTGGGATCCCTTCCAATTTGCCACACTGGCACGTTAGCTGCACATAATATTTTCTCATCGGCATCGTGTCACTTATCGGGCGGTGAGCAGTTTGACTTGCGCTTCTGTTTGGTCTGAGCAGTTAACAGTTTGACTCTGGTTGGAGGGAAAAAAGAGAATCACATGTATCTCTCTCCTCCTTCTCATCATGCTTCTGTTAAGCTCCATGGCCTCACCGGCCCAAAGGTAACTTACTTCTTTTTAGCTCTTCGAAAAAAATCCAATTTTTGTTGCTGAAGAACACAACCCACGAACTGGGTCACTCAAAATGAAGTTATGAAGAAGGGTTGATTGTCTCTTTCTGTCAAATCACAGGTTTTCTGGAGGAAATTTAGGGTGCATTGCAGTTCCCCAAAAGTGAAGGAGGCGTCAAGCTACATTCCAGCAGCTCCAATTTTTCTCCCTGATGGACCATGGAAGCAGGTGAGGATGGATCCATTCAATGTTGCTTATAAATTGAGGTTCATGTGCCTGTCTGTAGAATTATGTTCAAGGATCAACATTCTTGAAATGGGAATAGCTGTGCCAAGAATGGGGAGGACTTGTGTGTTTAAAATGGTTTGGTTCTATTTAAGTTTGTTTTTTCTTTCGGTGTTTCTTTATGATTATAGGTCCTGTTTTTGTTGCTAATCATGCAAACGAGCAATTGGGGTTTACGATATCTTTGATTCTGGGTCAATCAACCAATTTTAGGTTTTTTTCCTTTCATTGAGGCATGACATTGCTATTGTAGCTTGTGATATTGAAAACAAAATCCAATAGTAGTTCTACCAAGCAAAGGCACATGTTGTAATGTCTGTATGCACATGCACGTGCTGGCTTGCGGATGCCCATTATCAGATTCTTATTCTGTGATTCCTGAACTGTTTAAATGTTTCTTGTAAGAGTTATCTTCCTTCTGCACTTATTTATAATTATTTGTGGCAACATTTCTCTTATTAAACCTAGCGACGTGACTCTACAGATCCCTGGAGGGGTTACTGCTGCAGAGGGATTCAGAGCTGCTGGCATATTTGGTGGCTTACGTGCCAAAGGAGAAAAACCAGATCTAGCACTTGTTGTCTGTGATGTCGATGCTATGTCAGCAGGTTTGTCTTGAATTGGAATGTTGCTACATTCATGGGCTCCTAGGGACTTAATTTATGAAAATTTGGCTTATTGTTCAACCCAAATTTATGATAGGGTCGTTCACTACAAACATAGTTGCAGCAGCACCTGTTGTGTATTGCAGAAATGCATTAGAAACATCGAAAACTGTAAGTAAATCATTCTGTTTTCTCAATAGTCTTCTATTTTCTTGGTAATCAAATTCAGAAGCACATTGAATAGTAGTGCTTTACTTCTTTTTTTTCCTAATGGCGGGGCTATGTCACATGGATTGGTTTGTCATTTCTTTTTGAGCAGGCGTTTATGTAGATTTGTTCACTTTTTTCTTATTATACCCTTTCCTTTTCTCCCTCACTTTTTTTTGGGGAGGGAGGGGGGTTGGTTTAGTGGTTTTGGATTTTCTTGGATGCTAATGAAGGAAGTATATTTCATCTTACATGTAAGTAATGTGTGACTTCATTTGATTGCACATGTTCTTGCACTCATGCATGAATCCTTCACTTGGGAGAAAACAGAATAATATGGAGGTGGGAGGGGCGGGGATGGCTATCTCTTGTTTACATAGTGAAATAATTGTTCTACTGACAGTGTTTAGTAAAAGATGTCTCATGACATGCAATGCTAGGTTTATAATACGTATAAGAATCCAAATGGACGTCAAAGAAGACTTGAAAACGATTTTTAATGTTCGTCTTTACACAATAAAGCGCAACAGCATGAAAGGATCCATGTAACCAATCCCATTTGAGGGTAGGCCTTGGTGGTCGTTGTTTATCCTATCTTACTTCCTCATGGAAGTCCTTGCCAAAAATGGTCTTCTTTTGTTGTTAAATTTAATGAATCAGTGTTTCAATTAACATCTTTATTATAATTTATAGATTATACCTTGGTTTGACTCCTCAAAGATCCTCTGATTTACTAGATATGCAAATTTTTCAGGCACGTGCAGTGTTGATAAATGCTGGTCAAGCCAATGCAGCAACTGTAAGTCGACTCTTTGTGTATTTCTCAACAACTGCATCTACCCATGGCTTTGCTCTTAATGGAGTGTAAAGGAAAATATTTCATTTAATGAGGTTCATTCACTGCAAAAAGAAACTCTAGCTCATAGAGTGGCATATGAAATAATTTCGCCTTGATTTTGGCTCAACACATCAACAGTTGGGGCTTCGACTGGCTGAATAATATTGTCTTTTGCAGGGAGATGCTGGTTACCAGGACGTGATAGATTGTGTAAAATCTCTTGCTGAAGTATGTTACACCTTTACCTTTCTATTTTGAGAGGCAGTGCATTTGTCATAATTTTGTCCGAGTTCAAAACCACAATTTCATAATTGCAGCGGCTACAAGTAAGGCCTGAGGAGATTTTGGTTGAATCCACTGGTGTAATAGGTCAAAGAATTAAGAAGGTGCGTGCAGCATTGGTTCTTGTGATTTTTAAATTCTTTCTTCCTTGCACAACTCAGCATGAGCATGTGACCTACAATACTTCAAAGTTCTGTTGGACACTTTTGATAAAAGACAATGCTTTGCGGCCCCTGTGATTTTAAACTAATTGTTTATCGTACCACTGTCATATGCAGGATGCCCTTCTCAATTCACTTCCAGATTTAGTTGATTCACTCTCACCAACTACTGAAGGGTATTTCTTAAGTCACTTTCTTGTTTTATGTACAACCTTCCAGCGTAAACTTTGCCTACAAGATTGATTTGCTTTACTTCATAGTATATGCTTTTTTCTTTATTTTATTTGTTTTGAGAATCGAACTATTCTTTTTAACCCGTCATAAGAGTATTCGAAAGTTAAAGTTTTGGACCGGGGCTGTGCAGTGCAGACTCGGCAGCAGTTGCAATAACAACAACTGACCTTGTGAGTAAGAGTGTTGCCATTGAGGTTAAGGTAAACTTGCTTCTGTACTTATCATTTGCCTTTTTCAATTCTCTTTGACATGACCCAGAGACGAGTTGTCATCATGTAATTTAACTGATACGTCTAACATCTGTGATATACAAGCTTTGACTATGCAATAGCATCTGTCAGATTTTAACTTTTATGACTACCTGATGTTAAAGAGGCCCCAACTTTAACAGGAGTTTGTGATCACGGCTACATTTGTATTGAACTTCGTGTGCATATATCTTGTGTGACTACTTGTTTGCACATTGACACATACCAAGGATATAGTTAGTAGCCATTACAAAATCCGGGGTCAAAATTCCTGTTCTGTTGCAAGTTTCCTATTTAGAAGTATTAAAGAACAGATTGATTCCCATTTACCTTGAGGGGAGGTGCTGAAATAAATGGTACTCGAATGTTGGTATCCACAACCTTATTCCTTCTATGGAATTTACAGGTTGGTGGGACAAATGTTAAAATTGGCGGAATGGCAAAAGGTTCTGGGATGATCCACCCAAATATGGCTACCCTGCTTGGTGTAAGCATTTTTATGCTTATTTCCCTATTTATGCTGTTACTCATCAACTGATTGGTAGCGATATATCGTTAGGTTGTAACAACTGATGCTCTTGTCACAAGTGATGTTTGGAGAATGATGGTAAAGATTGCTGTTGACCGGAGTTTCAACCAAATTACTGTAAGTATAGATTTCATTCTTCTAAAAGTTCAATTAAAATTGTAAGACATTTACAGATGCTCCTGATAATCTATTTTAGTTTTCCTTTTTCTGCCTGGTTGCTCAGTTTTTAACTTAGATCTGAGTTAGCTGTTCATCTTTCGTTAGTAATTTTGTCTCATAATTTAGGCTTGATTTACAGCTCATCTCCATTTAAGGCTAAAACAGGAGAGAGTATTCATTCCGTTTTACCATTGCTCATCTGCATTTCAGTCACTTGTAATCATCTTTGTTAGGCTGATATGGGTATCAAATGCAGCATTCTGTTTTTTAAAACCTTTCTGTGGTGAAACTGCAAGCTCTTTGGCAATAGCTAACCAATGCAAAATCATGGCCAGTAGATACTAGTAGCAAAAAACACATCCTTAAAGCAAAGCCAAAGACAAAGTGTCACAGATAAACATGAGCCATATTAACCTTTGGCTGTTCTCATTCTACTAGTTTGAGAGACCACAACTTTGGCCATTTGGTAGGAGGCTATAAGTCATTGTATTAGCATAGGCTTGTCTTTGCGGCAACACATACAAACCTACCAATTGCTTTTAGAGAACTGATTAAGTTGATTTCATTGAGGAGTACCTACCAAGTACAGAAAAGGCAAATAAAGGAGACTTCACTACAAACTGCCTATGCTATGGGAAAGATTTAGCAAGAGTGTTAGAAAGGACCTGCACTATTTTTTATGGGCATGATGTCTCAACTGAGGCTTTCTTTTAAATATTAAGCAGGTCTGAAAGATGAAATTAGTGCTGAGTTTGTTATCTTTGTGTTTTGGTTTTTTAGTCTCCCTGATCTGTTATTAGTGTCTTTGTAACTGATGTTGGTAATCTATTTTAGTTTTCTCCCATTTCATCTATCCAATTGTCGTCTATGCCTTCTCAATTTAAACATGATTTTGGTACTACGCTGAGTATGCTACAAAATGTTATGACTACATGATCTCTTTGGCCTCTGTTATGGCAAAACAACTATCTACATAGATATACTCACTTAATTCTAATATTTCATTTATTGTCACGTTAACAACAAATCTATGCCTTTGTATGGCATCCGCTTCAAGTTATTTATTGGTATTCACCTTTGTAAAATGAAGTTTATTAGCTAATTAACAATTGCAAGCACCTGCTGTTGATGTCCTGCAGGTAGATGGAGATACCAGTACCAACGATACTGTCATTGCATTGGCTAGTGGCTTATCTGGATCAAACAGGATATCGTCCTTGGACAGTGATGAGGCAATGCAACTTCAAGAATGCCTTGATGGGGTAAGCTTGAGGCAACTTTTTATTTGGTTTATTTTAAGTACATGTCTTGAGGATTTTGACTATTACTAGCATGCCTTGCAATATGCATCATCACCTTTCATTTGCTCAGAGTCTCAAACTCCATAATATACATAGGTGAATGCTTGTTTGAACTGCACTTTAGTTTGTAAAATTCTGTGAAGCATGGGAATAGATTTACAAATTGATAAAATACTAGATATAAATGCCACAATCTTTATATACATTAATTAAAGATGTCACTACAAAGGACCTAAAAGCAAACACAGCAAGCATAATGAAGAGATGTTTTGTATGTTTCAATCTGCATTGTTTAGATGCTCACAATAATCTATATGTCTTGTTTTGTTATTTGGGAATTTGTTACTGATGATTTGCACATTTTTTTCAGGTGATGCAAGGTCTTGCTAAATCAATAGCATGGGATGGAGAAGGAGCCACGTGCTTAATTGAGGTTTGCATGTTATATCTACCAAGTCTCTGAAATTTCTCTTTTGATACATCTTTTAATCTTGCAATTAAAAAAATTCAGACAAGTGATCTGATTCTTTCATCATCTTATTTGCTAGACTGAATCATACGCACCATGTATTGAGTGTGATATTTTAGGCTACATTCTGCAGTATATATTCAGTGAGACACCAGCCATGTCAAGTAAGAGGGTCTTTTTATACACAGCCATCTAAACTTCTTGTTTATATGGTTTTAGGGTTGCAGGGACAAAATCAGGGCATTATTGTTGTGTTTTGCGATAGATGGTCGTAAACTACGCTGTAGTGTATAGTGGCCGAGATACTCTCAGATAGTGCCTTACTAATTAATAATTTATTTTATTTCTCAAACAAAAGGGCAAAAAGAAGCAAGGATTTATTGCGTTATCAGCATGCCATGCCCAGTCCTAGATAATGCTTAAATATATTAATTCTCGATAAATCAGCATGTGTTCTTTGTTTCTTGAAGTCATGATCTGATGGCTGATCTCCTTCTCTTTTTCCTTTAAAAAATTTTTCATTGTCAAATGGCAACCAGATATTCAATCCTGTCTGATCAACGAGAATTGATGCAGTTTAGCTATAGAGCATGAAGGAAATAGGTTGATAGATTGTTTTATCCTTTTGAAACTGATGCAGGTCAATGTGACTGGCGCTAACAGTGAGGCTGAAGCAGCAAAAATTGCACGGGCAGTGGCATCTTCATCTCTTGTCAAAGTATGGTAATAAACTTGAGCATTCAGCATTAGGTTGCTTGCCAGGCTAACTGACAGTGAAGTTTGTCAAATTAGGCTGCTGTATATGGGAGAGATCCAAACTGGGGACGCATTGCTTGTGCTGCTGGCTATGCTGGAATTCCATTTCAGCTAAATAAGCTCCGTATACAACTTGGTGACATTCTTTTAATGAATGGTGGACAGCCACAATCATTCAACAGGTAATAGGGAGGGAAAATATTCTTTGGTTGGAACTAGGGTTTTATTTAAGAGCTTACCTATGATGTCAATTGAATGTTACGATGAGAATATAGGGTGAACACCATAGTTAAATGCAAGATAAGCAGTGTGAGTGGTTCCTTCACAGGGCTGGAGAACTATGTTTCTTTGTTCCATTCTTTAAAGAAGTAACCTATCGCCATCTTCAAAGACAGAAGGGATGCGTTTCTTGTCAAACTCCAACTAAATTGCTTTTTGCTTGACCATATTTTTAATCCTGTCACCCTTCTTTTTAGCAGAAATCAAGCTCTTGTATGTCAAAGAGTGTTTGCATAGCTTCTCTTTTTTTTTTTTTTTGGGGGGGGGGGTGTGTGTTTGGCCTAAGAACTTAACATCTTGAAGAAGTCATTTTCACCAATTTTAACACGTGACATTTTTCTCTCATTTGTCTTAGTGCTAAATGAACTGGACTAATTACAGGGATGCGGCCAGTGACTATCTCAGGAAGGCTGGTGAGATCCATGGTTCAATTGGAATTCAAATTTCTGTTGGTAAGATCTTGTACATATCTTATCATTTGCAAATTGGTTGCTCTTATCATGTTGACTCTGCAATAGTGCTCTAACATTTGGAGAAATTCTGGCAAGCATCTGTTTTTGGCCATTTCATGTTGGTGGTTGTGAGTGTGGATGGCTAGAGGGTCACACCGCAAAATGCTCATTCATGAGTTGCCGGATGAGCATAGATATTCCCTCATGATAAAGTTAAAAGTACCCCCTAAATCTGGTAGAAGGCTTAGAAAGCTCATATCTTCCTGAAGGTTACGTTATAATGTTATGTTAAATGATGTGGCTCCTCTGTTGTTCCCTGGTTGGAACTGCAGGTAGTTTTTAGGTGAAAAATGGTCTACTCGTTCGCCTTTATGGTAAAATATCCTCAAGCTTGGTATACCCTCTACTTCATAAAAATTCTCATGCAATTCACATGTACGAAAAATTTTGTATATTGTATTATAAACAAGCACCACCTGGACACTGTAGAAATTTTCTCTGGATGATGGAGTGTATTGGCGTGCGCCTGATCTGTTTCTGAGTTCACTTTTAACAGTTCTAGTCTTTGCATAAGGAAGGTGCCCACATCCTCCTGTCCATGACAAGTTTGAAGATATTAAACCCAATAGAGTCACTTCTGTTTTACATTCAGTTTCTCTTACCTGCATCTCATATATCATCGTTTTCTTGTCGGTGAAGTTTCCTCATTGTACACTAGGGTAACTGTCTCCTGGCTTCAATTCTTCTCAAACAGGTGATGGACCAGGTAGTGGGAAGGCATGGGGCTGCGATTTGAGCTACGACTATGTGAAAATAAATGCTGAATACACGACTTAGAGGAGACATCCATTTACCGCCTTGGTCTACTAGTGCTAACTATTTAGTGCTCCTAAAGCTAGGTTATGTGAAGTCGATATGGCGAATGAGACTCCACGATTGTGGCTTAGCTCAGCAAGAAGAATTGTCCACGGAATTTTGCACTTTCCACAGCTATTTGAAATGGGATCAACTTATTATAGGCTTTCGACATAATTGCGTCCCTTTTTTTGCGACACTGGAAGATTAAGATCCTCAGAGTCGTGGCTTCTTAGTGCCAAGCAAATCCGATTGCCATAAACAACACACTCGGTCGAGATCGACATCTTTTTTATTTGCACTTTCATGCTTAAATCTAAGAAACAATCAGTAATCTTTTCACCCATCGTCATTCTTCAACTACCAACTGGGCTTGGAATGCGATTTATTTTTGGCTTAATAAGAAAATCAGAACGGAGAACCTAGCCACGATTCAAATAGAGAAAATACCATATTAGACCCCTGCAATACTACCCCAACTCACATGTTGAGGCGATTTATGACCTAAGGAGCTCAGGCACAAAATTAAGCAGTCATGAATTTATTGTCCTTTTTCGTTTTGGTTGGTCACATGATTCTCGTTTACGAAACCCATGTCCTTAACGAATTGTTGGAAAACACTTCTTCAGTTTCCGCCAAAAAACAGAATACACGGGCCCAAATGCAGGGCTCCATCAGGATATATGGAAATATGCAACGCTCATGGAATAGTCAAATATAAACCATAGCTCATACCGTGGTTTGACAAAACATTCACACTAGATGTCCCAAAACATCAACACAAGTGTTGTCCAAACATGAGAAACTCAGTCTTAAAATAGTCGCTAGACAAAACCACTGGTTAGAATTATTTATATACATCACCGGCCAAAGAGTTCAGATCATCAACAGAAGAGATCATCTCACAATGCCTCAGCAGCAGAGTAGTGCAACTGAGCCAGGGAGTTCTTGAAGAAGCTGCTCCCACAAGAGGAGTCTGGGACAGGATTTCCCATATCAAATTGGCGCACATCAGCTGCAATGCCAAGATGGTGATTATTATCATCCAGCTTGTTAAAACATCTATCCGAAGTCCCAGATGGCCGGCGAGATTGCTTCTTTTTCTTGTCCTTCTTGTCCCTCTTGGAAGAGTCCTTGCCAGATGCCCCTCGTGAGAAGTCTTTCCCCTTTTGGCCTCTCTTTCCATTTCTCTTATCCTTCTTGGGCACCTTCTGTTGCTTTGTACCCCTGCTGAGAAAGTGAGAAACTGAAGTTGGTGGTGGATCGTAGACATCAGGAGCCCATCTCACTGTACGCTTCCTAGGAGAAGCACCTTGTTTCTCACGAGTGCCTTTCAGGGCGGGTACAAGCTTTGAAGAGGTCTGCAACAAATAAAATGTTAACAAAATGCGCAAACAAATAGCAAATGGCAAACCATGAAAAGGAAAGTCACAAGTAGTGCATTCTCATGCTCATTGACTCCAAAGGTGGCTAGCTAAGTATTGAAATGATACTTCTAGCATGAACCATTGAAAGGATAGAACCAAGTATATGAAAACATTTCTCCCTTCTCTTTAGAACAAGCTGCCATCATGAGACGACACTGGATCATTCGTAGACATAAATAACTTACAGAAATGTTAAAGACATAAATGCACACAACCGGCTCCATCCACTTTGTTGCAGGAAGCCTACCTTTTTAGCTCACGAGGATAACACTACAAATACTATATCCAGTGGCTACTCAATAGTACCTAAGACCACATAAAAAAGTGAGACGACCAACAAAAACAAAACCCACATGTTCAAAAATGAACAATTTCCGACATGAAGACATTAGTCAGGTAAGAACCAAAGAAACTAGCAAAAAAAAAGAGGCTGGAGAACGAAAGGGAGAAACTGGATAGAAATTGGCAAGCAAAAATAAAAGACCTGTAAGGAAAGCAATCTTAGACAATAGACAGTAGAGCAAGCCCTACATCCACGACTGGGAAAGAACTTACAGGAAAAGAAATTGAACGAGAGTAGACATTATTAATGTGCTCCTCTGAGAAAAGTTCTCGCAAAGCCAATTCTGGCTCATCATCCTCTTCATTAGAGAACAAATGTGGGGATAACTTCTCTCCAGGCAATGGAAAAGTTGCACATTTAACGAGACCCTTCTCATATGACTTAGCATTAAGCCCAGAAACTCCATGTGATTTCTCAGATTTCAAAGTACCAACTACAACTTCATCATCTTCAACATGTAAAACATTACCCAGAGTATTACCAAGTTCACTTATCAAACTCTCACAGACAACCGATTTGGTCCCAAAAGTCTGAGAGCATTCGTCCATCGATGTGAGTATCTAGGCGAAAGAAATGCAGAAGGAAACAGAGTCAGCAAAAGTGGACGATTTAATGTTCAAGAATAACCACATAACCAAAACAGGAATATATGCTCCCCTCCAAAGGAATCTGATGACAAGGAAAGAGATTAAAACTGAAAGTTCGCCCATCCATTCATATGTATATACAAATAAAAACAAGTCAAATCTATCAATGATGCTTCTTTGTAAACCATTTGTGGGGAGTTCCACCCAAGGAAACAACAAGCTACAACAACATATTCAACGTTAGCACTGGAAGGGGTTTCTGAATACAATACGATGACTAATAAATTCCCAATAAACCTGACACTATAGGATTTTCACAGCGCAACAACATAGAGTTCGTTCGTGAACATAGGTAACATTAGGACACAAGCAAGCTCGCGAGCCAAAGAATCCTAGGAAATATGCATTCTTCAAACCGAACAAAGGTTGTAGGGTTAGAACGTTAACCGTTGTAATTTTTTATCAATAGAGAAACTCGCAAAAAGAGAGAGCTAACGGCTTAACACATTTCATCCATTTTCCTTTTGGCTCCTCATGGCACTCTCATCAGTTAAGCACACAGAAACTGTAATTAATATCGCAAATCACAAGCCACGAACAAGACTTTCAACAGAAGAGATACCATACCTTACAAGACTGGCAAGGGCAGTCGGAAATGGCTATAAAACCTAAGCAACTCGCACAGCTCGGCACAAGTCCGTCGATGGCCAAAAAACCTCTTTCACGTCGCACAACAAACAGCAGTAGAGAGCCAGGCAAAGAAAAACCTAAAGGCAGCTGCGAAAAGAGAACGCCGGACGACAACGATGGAAAGCCTAATGTTAACTAAGATTACCACGCCGATCACCTTTCTCGAGGTGTTTCAGGCGATGCGGGCACAGGCCACCATGGAAGTAGGTCAGGGAAGGGATCAGGAGGAGATCGCAGGGCACCGAAGGCATGGTGAAATGCTCTTCGAAACCCCCGGCTCACGAGCCCCCTAACAACGGAACGCCGTGGCCCTCAGCGCGTCGCCACAGTGGCCGCCGGGCGTATCGAGACGAACGGGACGAGGGACGGGGAAAAGCCCGAACGAGGCGGCGATTGCGCAGATCGAGGATTCGATTCGCCGATTCTTCAGGTGACGACGCTCATGCCTGGCTGATTCGAAGAGGAGATGAGGGATCGGAGCAAGATGAAGATGAAGATGAAGATGAAGATGATGAAGAAGATGCGGAGAGTAAGAGGGTATGGAGACAAAGCGCGTGAAGAAAATGAAGAAGAAGATGACGATGGGGAGAGGGACGGGGGGGTCAACGGAGCGGCAGGCGAGATGGATGGCGGTCCGTCAAGAACCAATCTGGAGCGTACACGTGTTAGCATTGAGGGCATGTGCTTTTCCACGCTTGCCCTTGATCGGAGATATTTGCCCGGCGCTGGGGCGGGCCAAAATGTTGGGCCTATGACAAGCCCACTACAAGAAGGACCGCTTGCCTCGACCCGGTCCGTGAAACGGAAATAATCATGGCCATTTGAAAGACGTAGACAACGTTTTTATAGGGAACAAAGTCGCTCGAAATAATTTTTTTTATTTTGTTAGGGAACAATTTCTGAGCATTTGAAGGCGTTTAGTAACTGTTCAAAAATTTTTATTCCGGGATAGAAATGCGTTTGGTAAAACCTTAGAATTTCTAATCCAAAAATTTTCTTTTAATTTTTTAATGATTTAAATACTTTTCTCTTTTGTTTTTTATTTTTCCCTTCCTCCATTGTGGCCGGTTACCGCTGCTAGTAGGGGTGTCAACGGGTCGGGTCGGGTCTTGATGTTACCCGAGGCCCGACCCAAACAATAAGGGTCATGTCGTTCGACCCGACCCGACCCGAAATGCATAAAACATGAAGTAAAAAAAACGGGTCGGTTCGGTTCGGGTTTCGGATTTTTTATTAAAAAATATTACAATTTTTTAATAAAAAATATGACAAAGGGAATTTGAAATACTCTTACGTGACGCCGCGAGGCCTCGTCCAACCCGTCCATAAATATTTCCGCAGAAAAATATTTTTTTAATAAAAAATATGACAAAGGGAATTCGAAATGCTCTTACGTGACGCCGCGAGGCTTCGTCCAATCCGTTCGTGAACATCTTCGCAGACAGATAATTTTTTAATAAAAAATATGACAAAGGGAATTCGAAATGCTCTTACGTGACGCCGCAATGCCTCATCCAATCCGTTCGTGAACGTCTCCGCAAACAAATAATTTTTTAATAAAAAATATGACAAAGGGAATTCAAACGCCACGAGGTCTCGTTCAACCCGTCCGTGCACATCTCCGCAGACAAATAATTTTCTAATAAAAAATATGACAAAAGGAATTCGAAATGCTCTTACGTGATACTGTGAGGTCTCGTTCAACCTGTCCGTGAACATCTCCACAGACAGATAATACTCCCTCCTCTAAAGTTTTACGTCGGCCGCGAAAAAGAAGAAACCATATGGAAGATGGGGAGAGAGAGAGAGATTGATGGGGAGAGACTTGAGGGGCGATGACGACGAACCCGTGAGACGAGACGTGCTGAATGAGTTGCAAGTAGAAGGAGTTGTAGAGGAGATAGCTTGGGTGGGTGTGTTTGGTTGAAGCCTTTATTGTGTTTGGGTCGAACAATGTTCCGACCCTAACTTGACCCAAAACATGTATTTCATTTGTGTTTATAATTGTTACCCGAACAATATTAAGACCTAAAACATGTACCATACTTATTTCGTGTTTGGGTCGTGTTCGGGTCATGTTTGGGTTGGGTTGGATGTGTTTTTTGGACACCCCTAGCTGCTAGCGGTGGTTGGCTACTGGCTGGGTGAGGTCCAGCGAGCTCACTAGAGCCTCGTCTAGCCACCGATGAGCTCGGCCTTGCAGATCTGGGCGAGGTCTAGTGAGCTCGCTCAACCACTCGCCGGCCACCGCCGGTGGTCGGTGAGCAGCGATGGGGCGGCGGTAGGCTGAGGGAGGAAGAAGAAAAGGAAAGAGAAAGAGAAGAGAAAATAAAGAAAGAGAAAAAATTTTGATTCTTAAAATTGTTCCCGGGAATAAGAAGCAACTTTTTTTTTTATTCTTAATTCCGTTCTAAATCTATTCTCAGAAATAAATTTGTTCTTGGGAATAAAAATTTTAACAAATGGATTTCTGTTCCAAATCTATTTCCAAGAACAAAAGAACAGAAATTTTTACTGTTTGGCTAGTTAGGGCCTGCATGGTAACCATTCTGTGCCCGGGAACAATTTCTGCTCGGAAGTGATTCTTTTTTATTTCGCTCCCAGGGAACAATTTATGAGCATTTGAAGGTGTTTGGTAATCTTGTCCAAAATTTTTATTCTGGGGCGTAAATGCGTTTGGTAAAATCTCAAAATTTCTAGTCCAAAATGATTTCTTTTAATTTTTTAATGATTTAAATACAATTTTCTTTTTCTTTTCCTTTTCCTTTTCAATTTTTTTGCTTAATAGATCGCCGGCGCGGCCGGCGGCGGCGACCGGCCGACGAGGACCGACGCCGCCGAGAGCGGCGACGCCCGGCGTCGCCGTGAGCCGGGCGAGGCGACCTCGCCCGAGATCCGGCGAGGCCGAGCTCGCCCCCACCGGCGAGGCCGACCCTCACCGGTGGCGCGCGAGCTCGGCCGCTCGCGATCCGGCCGAGGTCGACTCGCCCAGGCACCGGCGAGGCCGAGCCTCGCCGGCCCACCGCCGTGGCGGCGTCGGCTTGGCCGGGCGACGCCGGCGGCGGTGGGCGGCGAGGTCGAGCCTCGCCGGTGCACGGGCGAGCTCGACCTCGCCGGATCGGGCGAGGTTGGCTCGCCCGGCCAAGGCGAGGCCGAGGCTCGCCCGGCCAGGCGAGGCCGAGGCTCGCCCGAGACTCGCCGGCCGGGCGAGCTTGCCGGTGGCCGGGCGAGCTCGCCGGACCTCGCCCGACCACTCGCCGGCGGTGGTGGGCGGTGATGGGCGGCGAGTAGGATGAGGGAAGAACAAGAGAAGAAAAAAGAAAGAAAGAAAAAGAAAGAAAGAAAAAAAAAAAAACGATTCTAAAATTGTTCCCAAGAATAAGAAAACTTTTTTTTTTTTTATTCTTGATTCCAAATCTATTCTAAGGAACAAATTTGTTTCCGAGAACAAAAATTTTAACAAACGGATTTGCGTTTCCAAATCTATTCCCGGGAACAAAAGAACAGAAATTATTACTGTTTGGCAAGTTACCATGCAGACCCTTACCAAACAGGCCCTTATAATGCCACGATCAACGACTTTGATGAATTTTTTTTTTTTTGGTCGACTTTGATGGATTTGAGTCTACATAAAGAGGATGGGGATTCAAAAAGAAAAAAAGTATGGGGATTAGAACCTTGTCCTTCTACGTTCCCTTGCCAAAAGAAAGGTGAAATAAAATTTCTTTTGGAGAGCGTTCTCCATCTTTATACATAAACAAAGGGTTTCTCACTCGAAAAATTCTTCACGATTAGTATGAGAAAAGCCTTGATGCGTGACGCAGGAAGAATTGCACAAAATCTTCGAGTTGCACAGAGTCAAAAATGAATTTCATCTAACTTTTAGGCCCTTTTCAACTGTACCCTTAGATTAGATTATCCTCACTTTTTAGAGCCCTTTCTCTCTGGCAAACACATTCCATACCTTTAATGGTTACGTAGAATCCTCTCCATCGACTCTATTAAAATGCACGTATGAATTATATTAAAAACGTCCCACATTTGATAATTGGCATGGCATTGAGTAGTTATTATATCATAATTGGCTTATTATTCATTAGCTTAAATTTTTTTATGAAAATAGGTTCAACTGGACGTGTTGACCGGCTCTCACTTGGTGATATCCCCGAGCAAAAGTATTCGATTTCTATGGTGCGCTCCTAACAAATTGCACCTAGAGTCGATAGTTGATTAGTGGGCCTCTAATATGTTCCCGTGTTTAGTGAACATTTCAAGAAAGAAATTTGGTGGCCCATGCGGTTTTCGAGCAATGCCCGTCATGGTGTAGCAAAGCAAGCCTGATTTAGAGAAAGATAAAAAGGACACATGGATCAAGGAAGAGCACGGACCTAACATTGAGTTCACATGTGAGCAGGAGATTGCTAATGTGTATGTGTGAGTTGTGTTAGAATATTGCTATAAATGATAATTGATGTGGCGTAAAACAGTTAATATATCTTAATTGGCTCATAAAGTTTTTGAGTAAATGTGGGTCAAATTGAACATGTTGATGGTTTGGACTTAGGCTCTCTTTCGAAAATCTTAGACAAAAATATTAGACTTCTATTATGCGCTCCTCACAAACACATCCTATCGTCTTCACTTCTAATCATCATTCTCTTATTATGTTTGAATAATAAAATTAAATAGATATATATATGTTTACTCATAAAGAAAACTTATGTTAAGTTACAAAGCCCATATAATTATTATTTAAAAAATAACCAAGCATGCACATAACGCATGCATAAGATCAATGTTGTTATATTTGGTGAAGCCAAAAAACAACTTTAATCTTCCCAATATTCTTCCCTTGGTTCAAGTCCATACCTTTTAAGGAGGGATGATTTTGCTTTAGATGTGAGTTTTGACTTGCATGCTCTATAAGAAAAGATAGTACAAAAGTTTAAGAATGAGAATTATAGTAGAGATAGAGTAGTATTGATTAAAAAAAAAAAAAAAACCTGAGTCTTGCAAGAAAGTCCCTTTAAATAAAGAACCCTTTGACCCTCACATCATACCGTATAGAAACTAATGATGAATACGTTTTAGAGAAACAAAGCTTCAAAGAAAATAACTCTCCAGTGTAAATATCTTGAGTCAAATTAAATTTTTACTTGCTACGTGCTTCAGGTGCGTGTGCCCTATTCTATTTGGAGGCGGTGTCCATCTATTATCTGTATAAGATAGAGATCGTCACTGAAGTCCTTCCCACTTGGTGAATGCACGACATCCTCCACAGTGAATTGAATTTCTGAAACCTTCCGACATTCTCCTGGGCCAGTTTCAACTGATGTCGAGTAGAAGTGCAGTGATGTAAGTAACCATAACCCTATAGTTATGCGAAATAGTATATTACCAAACATGAATATGTTGTCGTGATTTAAATTATCGCATTATAATTCACGAGCTTTTGAATCCATTTGAGATTTTATAACAGGTTTTGGACAAATCTAACCCGAATGGATTAACTGTTGGAGAGCAATTTCCTAAAACTACGGATTAAGCTTGATGACGTGGCATTATCCAAATTAGTTTCCTTAATATGCTATTTTCCCAGTTAAGATACACCCTATTAATTCGATAAAAAATCAATTTTTATGAATCCATAAAATTTTGATGTTTTTTAGATCGTATGCTCGATCGTAGGAAGGCAGCCCCACCTACGAACGTTCATAAAAAGCTGTAGCTTGATGATAGTTCTACAACGAGCAATTTTAAAAGACGTGAACAGTCTTCAGAAGACGTCATAAGGGAAAGTTTTTATTTTTTACTTTATTTATCTTGTGACTTGCGCTATATTAATTTTATAGTGCGAAACACCTAAAACCTTTTCAAATATGCAAATACTAACACTTGATTTTATGTATGCATATGGAAGTTGTATAAATTTTTTCATAATTTCTATGAATTTAGATGAATTTTTCCATTTTCAAAAGTTTGGAGGAAAACATGCAATTAAAAATCTGCATCAAACAAGCTAGTCCTGAGGATTAGACAATGGCAACAGCAAATCATTTGTTCCCGATTTGGATGATTGTCCAAACTACTTTGGAGATACTAGAGATGATTAACAGACAATTGGCTCGCCCGGCCCGGCCCGGCCCAGATCAACTCAGGCTGAAGAGGCCCAATAGGTAAATGGACGAAATTGGAGGACGCTCTTCCAAGAGAGTTCAATCCTCCCAATTTCTTGTTGGGCTTGGTCTGAAAATTTCTACCTTAATTTTATTTTATGGGCAAGATTGCACAGAACTAGACCTATCAAAATCGGTCATAAACCCATTTCTTGACTCATATAGATATTGAATGGGTTAGTTATATTCGGTAAATGGGTTTAACCATACTATTGTTGTTAAATGAGTCATAAGCGATTTTATTACTCACCTAAACAAGAACCTACCCTTATGACTATTTTTTATTTTCTTTCACTTTCACTTGATCTTGCACTCACTTAAACCACGCATTTACTATAGTTTAGGTATGCATTTTCATAAATATGGTTAAATATAAAAGCGTTTTAATAATATGGTCGAATATGCGCCGAGTGATATATGCATCGATAGATTTGCATTGCATAGAAATGGGTTAAAATGAGTTAAATAAGTCTATTTGGGTCAAATTATTTTTGACTTGACTTGATTCAATCCACTCATTTAATAAGCTTAAACAACATATTAGACCTAACCTTCAGGCTCGCCTACCCAATGATCACTCCTAGCTGAGACCATAAATTTCAACTTGAACTTGGTGAGGCCAATGGTGAGTGGAAAAAATTAATTACCATTGTACTTTTCAAAATTAATGAGCGTTTTCTCATGGAGAAATTGTCCAATCAGTCTTAAAACTATTATAGGAATGCTAATTCAAGTTTAAAATTTTCAATTTTATCAATTTAGTTATAAATCTTTATGCAAAGTTTCAACATAGTCATTCAAATCGATTTTCATCGGAAATTGCCAAAATAGGACAGTCAACGATGATTGAACCATTACGTTAGCAATTTTTGGTAAAAATTGACCGAAATGATTACATTAGAATTTCGTACAATGATTTAGGAATACATTGGTGAGATTGTAAAGTTTATAGCTGAATTAAAATCCGTATTATTTGTAATTTTTGCATAAAAATGATATAAAAACAAGAAGCAAGTACTTCTCTCCGACCCAAATTTTATTTCCTTCCACGAGAAAAATGGAAGGAAATGCAAATATTGCTATTTTCTATTCAGGAAATTAATTTCCCTTCACATCGTTTCCACTCCAAACATGAGAGGAAGCTTCGTCCCATCCATTCAGTACTATTTCAGTGGGAACTATTGTCTGTATTAACTTCCAAAAGAAAAATTTTGATGGTTCATGCATCTTCTGTTCCCAAAGTGACTTCCAATTTGAGGTATTAGTCCCCAAAGTTATGGGTATGATTTTGCTTTTGCGACTCAATATACCCAGATTCCGCAGAAAACACGCCATTGCTATTCGGTATCCAAAGGGGTGAGCATTGGGTTCGGTGCAACCGGGACATGGACCGAGTCAATCAGCATAGATAAAAAGATTCATTCTCTTCATAAAAAAGAGCTATTTCGATTCCTGATTTCGTGAACTTAGAACTAGCCCAAAATCAGTTTAGTTTTGAAATTGCTAGTTTGCAGGTTGAAGTTTTGAAACCTCTTTTAGGGGAAAAAAACTTTTCCATTCATTAAGAATTGAACCTAGCCTTTAACATGAATAAATAACAACATAATTGCTTGATCAATACAGGTTTTCATGGTGAAATAGCTACTCTAAAGTTTCTATTGAGAATTTGGTTTCCTATACACAAAAAAGGGCAAGTTATTGGGTAGAACTAGAAACCAATGTTCCCGACTCCAATCTTTTGAAAACAAAAGCCACAGGGGTTGTTCTCGATTGGAGACGGGGAATCGATCCACTTTGGAACCGATTATCCCTATCCAAATCAAGGTATCTTCAGTTTCAAGTGGACTGATTTTGTATGCTTCCTAAGTGGGAAAGTTTAGACAAATTGGATTGATTGAATACAGATTTTTGGGGGGGTTTGTGGATACATGAGTTGAAATGGATTGTTTTGTCCCTTTTCATATACTTAGAGAAAATGATTACATATTGATTTACCAGAAGATAATGTATTTGATAATTCGGGATACAAATGTAGGAAGGTTTTTGTTCACGTTCAATTTGCAATTATCCAGTTATCAATTCCTTTGAAGAGGGCTGTTGACACTCTTTTATCACGAGAAACCATAAAATAAAGTAGAAAAGTATCAATTTTGTAAAGAGGTGAATGTGACATTAATTTAATTTGCTCTTTGTTTTTTTACTTTAAATTTTAGCCCAACTGGTTCGTTATCTTGACTTGATTTTTTTTTTCATTTTAAAATTTGCAAATTTTTCTTATCGAATTTCATTTAATCTATTGATATTTTAGATTTTTTCCTAATTCTCTAAATTTTCCAATAAATATCACATGGGTGGTGTCGGCTGTAACGATAGGGTTATGCTGATGGTGACCTAACCAATGCACTTAAACATGTGAGTTTCTTGGAAGTATATAAGTTGAGTGTAGATCGGGTTAATTAACCGTCATTCATAGTTTATGCATACAAAATGTATGACTATTAGTTATATGGATCATTTTAGTCCAAACCATATTTTAATTAAACCCAACCAAATCCACCCCATCCAATCATCACTTATATACTTCTTAATTGTAGAAGACGACGTTTCTATACATAATGCTATTTTTAACATTTTGCGTTAGGTGGAACTCATATGAGAGTATTTCTTAATTTCCACTTTTTCTTCTTGGATGAATATACTACAAGATAGCTGAAAAGTTTGATATCTAATTCTTCAATATCAGATACATCTTCTTTAGAGCTTAATATCGTCTTTGAAATTTGCTAACCGTTAAATTAAATTTGTCTCTCCTAGGATTAGTCGGTAATTTGCAAGAGAGAGATCGGCTCATCAAAAATGGTGATAGACTCTCTCTCTCTCTCATGACGTTGTAGTTTGTGATAAAATTAGATTTGAAATAACTAAGATTACTGCACAACAGTCCCATATAATTTTGGGTTTTTATTTGACTTTTAGAATTGTAATTGATACATCTTTACTCAATCAAAAACATAGAATCTCTAACAAATATCAAATGATAACAGTCAATATCACCTAAAAATTTTCCAACATTTTAAAAGAAAAAAAGATGAAGTCGTCTCTCGATTTGAAAATTCAAAATTAGCTAGATAGATCTGAATCGCCGACATTTTACCCATTTGTTTACAGATTCCGTTGGCCAAGTGCCTTTCCTTCTTGCAACGACCTTCTCTCTCTCTCTCTCTCTCTCTTCGTGACTGGTCCTTTCACTAAGACGCGGATCGCCACCTCATCAATCCACAGCCGCTCGTGCGCTCCCCATCCAACGGTCCGTGCGCGCCGATGGACGAATCCGGGTGCTCGGTCCCGATGTCCCCTTCGCCCCATTTAAACACCACCTCGCAGGCCATCCTCTCTCACTGCCCCACAGGGAATTATTCTCACTTCCATTCGAATTCCTGCAAACTTTTTTCCCACCGTTTTTCTCGGGAAAATCCTTCGCATTTCCGGCTCGTCCTCCTCCTACCTTCGATCTACTCGGCGATGGAGTCCCTAGGCAAGCCGAAGAAGGGCGCCGGCGGCAGGAAGGGAGGCGGCCCCAAGAAGAAGCCCGTCTCTCGCTCCGTCAAGGCCGGCCTCCAGTTCCCGGTCGGCCGTATTGGGAGGTACCTGAAGAAAGGCCGCTACTCCCAGCGCGTCGGCACCGGTGCTCCGGTCTACCTCGCCGCAGTCCTCGAGTACCTAGCCGCTGAGGTATCTCTCCCTCTCTCGCGCTCTCTCTGCTTTCGTCTTCTGCATTTCTAGGTTTTCGACAGGCTCTGTGCTTGCTTCTGCGATTGGTTGAGAATTTCGGATTATTCCTAGCTTCGCCTTAGTCAGTAGCGTTCAAATCCCTAACGAAATGATTCGGTCAAAGTCGGGAATCTCTGCGATGGTTTTTGACTGTCTAAAGGCATCTTCGATATACTTTCGTTCTGCAACCTTCCCTCATTTTCCTTCCTTTGCCGTCGCACTGAAGCACCGTTGCTTGGGGATTTGAGTTTGTTTGAAGTACTAAGAGCTGTGGCGTGGGTGTGTAGGTTCTGGAGCTCGCGGGCAATGCGGCCAGGGACAACAAGAAGAACAGGATCATCCCAAGGCACGTGCTGTTGGCGGTGAGGAACGACGAGGAGCTCGGGAAGCTGCTCGCCGGAGTGACGATCGCGCATGGAGGCGTGCTCCCGAACATCAACCCGGTCCTCCTGCCGAAAAAGACGGACAAGGCAACCAAGGAGCCCAAGTCTCCGTCCAAAGCCACCAAATCGCCAAAGAAGGCTTAGGCTTTGATAATAGGGTTTAGGGTCGAGAACTTCTGGTTCTTATAGTTTGAATGTCTGATGGTCTCTCTCTCTCCGTGTATGTAGTGCTTTGTCTTGAAGCATATCAAGTTGTTCATGTAGGTGGTGGGTTTTTTAGATTCTTACTGGGGATTTGTACCTTTGAGTCTTGTGCTTCAATGAAATGAGATGGGCGAAATCTTGCATGTTTTGGCAGAAAAGGAGGCTCCTTTCCCTTTTCGCTTTTTGTGAAAATTGAAATCAAGTTTTGGGCGGGAAATGCCAACGTTTTGCTCCCCCTTTTGGAGTTTATTGGGAACAGTGACTTGGGTTTAGGTGAAGGGGCAACATTGAATGCAAGAAGGTTTGATGGAAGGAGGTTCATATCATTTTCAAACTGATCGAAAGAAGACAGTGTGAGTTCTCTTTCTCTCACTGCCTTTGTGTGTCGTCAGCATTAGTCACCTCCGGTCGTTCTGGTGTCTTCTTCACATAAACAGGAAACATCTGAGTGGTGATGTTTCATCTGTAATCGTTCGAATAGCGGGGCATGGAGTCTTTTGATGACGATTTTATGAACGGACACAGCAGCTGAATTAGAAGATATATAGGAAAGTGTTTGCCGAATGCTTCAATCTGCTTAAATATATCCACCGCAAACTCATATACTATGGTAAATCGGTAGTGATCACTCAGGTAGACAAGGAACCTTGTGGCAGACATTTAAAAGATGGCCATTGCTGCAGAGTTTGCTAGCAACTGCAATTGGCACAACGAGTTTCTATCTTGAAGGAATTGTTTGTACATTCCCTACGATATAATCCAGTCATCAGAGTAACTGACCAACACGAACTAAACTTTTCGTGACCACCACAAAAATCAGTTCTACGCTACCATAAACACAAACCAAACTTTTAGGAACCATCTGAGTATCCTCAATTTGAAGCCAGTATTGTAGCTGATAATTTTTCATTGTTTCAGCAAAGTTGCTTAGATGAATCTAGGTAATTCTTCTTTCAAACTCAACAATGATAGCTAGAGCTGGAAAGCAAGCATTCCTAAATGTCATGTGGATGACATTGAGTACCCGGTGCACCTTTTTAAAGTCAATCTATCAAACATGTAACCATCTTACATAGCAACATGCCGACTACACAGTGACTAATGCAAAATGAGTGCAAAATGTGTCAGAATTCAGCATACAAACACAATAAATTAGAGAGTACAAACAAGGAAGAGAAAATTAAAACACAGTTTATCCTAGTTCACACTTAAATTAAGGGGCTACATCTAGCAGATGATTTTACTAATTAACACCCCCACCTCTCTATTACAACCCTCAATAACAAGAGAGATTATATATAGGCAGCAGTAGCTATTCATGCCTTCTTGTCAATAGGGAGTATGAACCGCATCTCAACAAAATCCATGTCATGAGTCTAATTTTAATGTTTCCAACTGAAGTTTTCAAGAACTCACCAAACATGCCATCCTCAACTCTTAGATGGGCTTCAAATTCCCGATTAACAAGCACGCCTTGATCAACAGAGTTCGTAAGATGTATAACGGTTGCAGTCATTCACAGGACCAAGTGAACAAAAAGCAAAGATGAAGGGAGGATTTATGTTCTCATAGGTCATACATAGCATACCCGACAGCCACCATTAAAAACAAGAAAAGCAAAAGAATAAAAATTTGACCTCTGTAGTGTCAATGCATTGATTTGCATTTCAAGGCAATGGTAAATTTGAGAGTTTGTTCTAATAATATGTCCACTGAAACATGCCTTCAGCAGAAACTCAAGTCTCGAGCTAATATTCTCCTTTGCTTCAATTTCTCCATGATGGACATCTTTTTATACATTCAGTCAAGATAATAAAATAAAGATTTAAGTATGTTTTGGATCTCTCTCTGTAAACTCTCTTACCTTATAACATCCAACGATGCAAATGCAAGAAAATATGGATGAGAATTTCCATATCTAGAGTATTAGTACAACATAACCAATGAAACCAATGTCATTATCTAGCCTTGCAATTTGTTTTTTGGCTTTCCAAGAAGGTGTGAACTTAAAGCAAACAACAGGCTCTAAAACAGCTCGAGACTGGGTCAAGAGGGGAAAAGGAACTGCAACAGAAGTACATCCAAGAAAAAGTAGCCTCTTTATTCAGCAACATAGGCTTATGTGACTCTTCTGTATTGTCCAGCTTGCATATATTGACTCAGAAATGACACCAGCAGAATCACAAAACCTGAAACTTGAAGAGCCTGAGAGATGATGGAGGCTTTACACATGTCGTTTCTAATGGAGAATAGGAAAAAACACCATTCAGCAATATTTCCTTCCAAGTGCATTTCATCTCTTCGCAATATCTGGGCGAGCTTTATTAAAACCTGTGAGATTGATAAAGTAGAAGGAAGAACAAAAGGAGATGCACAGAAGGTCAATACAATCTGCCTATATGAAAAAAATAAAACAAAAGATACAAGGAACATATTCTACATACATGGAAATTCTACACCATTTTCAGGTGCCAGAACCTTTGACCTGGACTGTCCAGATTATTTAAGCCAGAAATGATTGACAAACAATGCACACATGCAGTGGTCATTGTGGACATGGCTATATGTTGAAGGAAGTGGCAGTGGGGTAGGTGCTAAAGGTAGAGGAGAGAAAGGTGGTCACAGAGACAACAGTGAAGCTCATGGTACTGGTATCATGTCATCGACAAAGGCGGAGAAACATCGGTGGAACTTGAAAAGGAGTACCATAGTTGCTGGTCTTGTCAAAGTCGGAATTGGTAGTGGAATGGTGGTTGGCAAGAAGCAAGGAAATTTTCCAAAATTTGGTTTTTGTTTTCGCCTTTTTGTATTCTGTCCTAATCAATTCTACTCCCCCCGGTCTAGATGAACAAGGGCACATACATGCACATAAATGGCATTTTCTAACCTATCCACCTAACATCTTTGTAACCCACACAGCTAAAGATGCTCAGGTTTATGTGGTAAACTCACCAAGAGGCAAGTTCTTGCTTAGTTATCTAACTGAACATACATTGATCATTATCAAGGAAAGTGTTTATTTGCCAACAAGATCACAATAACTCCACCCAATGCCAACAAGTCTCCTTTTAAAAAGCGAACTCAATTACTTCCCTGAGTACGTCATACTCACTTCATTACATCTTCAAATGCAATCATCTGAGAATCTAACAGATGCACGCCTTAAAAACACAACTTAAAAGAGTCTGTTCGTTCCTATCTTGAGTTCCCCATGACATTGCCTCAATCTCTCTCAGGAAGTGGTCCAAAAGCTCAGTTCCTTTCTACTCTACGGCATATGTCATCTCTTCTACTGGTGGACACTAAATCCATTTCCATATTCCACTCACTCAGAAAAGCAAATCCCAAATATAGTCCAGCAAAGAAGACAAGCCTCATATCTATGGCAACGAACGATGCGGAAGCAGGACACAACCAAACTAAATGTACCAACATAACAAACGAATGTGATCCTTTTATACGTAAAACTCACACACACCGAATCTCCAAAACAAACATACAGGAAACACCCTGCACAGAAAGGCACAAACTAACACGCGATGGACGCATTAATAAAAATCAAAGACGAATTCACATAAAACCTGGGAGAGCCCCGTTCAAGTTCCTGTGAAGGATCCGACCACCGCCAGAATCACTCCCGTCGATCAACTCCCTCAACCCCAAATTGCCCACCTTCTCCTCCTGCTTCTCCTCCACCTCTTCCTCCTCCTCCTCCTCCTTGACTTCGCGCCCCTTACTCTTCAACCTCTCGAAGTAATTCCCGTATATGTACTCCGGGGAGTACCCGTTCTCATCGTCGAACAGCATGATATGCCCGTGCCACTCCCACACGCGGTAATCCGAGCCGGTCTCCTCGTGGAACCCGACGCAGATGTGGTGCTCGCCGATCGTGACGGCCTGGCCCGAGTTGGGCTTGAGCGAGTCGGTCTTCCCGGAGAGGACGACCTTGACGATCTCCCTCTCGAGCCTGGCCTCTTCCCTCGCGAGCCGGGACCTGCCGGGGCCGGACTCGTCGGCGCCATAGCCACCGTCCTCGCCATCATCGTCGTCGTCGTCGTCGAGATCGGAGAGGTTGTTGACGGCGTCGAAGAGGAGGTCCTCGAGGGGGAGAGGGGGGGGGGGGGGCGGCGGCGGCGGCGGCGGCAGAGGAGGGAGGGCGGATTTGGAGGCGGCTCATTAGGGTTTGGAGGAGGAGGTTGTCGAAGCCGGCGGTGGAGTTGGGAAAGGAGCTCATGATTGGATTCAGAAGAGAGGGACTCGAGATCGTCGTCGGGGTCGAGTGCTGCAGAGCCAAAGCAAGGGTTTTGGGGAGAACGGAAGGGGTTTAAGAGAGAGAGAGTGGAGTGGATTGGGTGGAGAGAGCGCCGAGGAGAGAGATCACATGGGAAAAACTTACCTGCATCCCTTTTTATGTGAGCTCTTCGCAAGCACCGTCGGATGATGTCCAACTCACACGATCATCTAACGATCGGTCTAAATTAAACTCACGTGATTTAGATGCACCTAATAATCTCTCGAGAATAAGCGAGCTGGTTGTGCTTAATTTGATTTTCTAATTTACATTTTCATTTTTCGTCCGACGGAGATAAATTCCTATTCCATTTATTATTAGCGATTATTCATTTATTTATGATAAATTTTAAATAAACACTCCAAGTATAACTTTTCTCTAGTAAAAGGATTAGTGAATTTTATCTTATATAAATGTCTGATATAACTAAATTATCTCAAATAAAGATATGAATTGGCTAAATCATCTTATATAAAAACTTAAATTCGTTAATCGACTGACAAGCATGTGACTGTCTCTATCGCCGAAGAAGGGGGTATCTTAGATCAAACTGAGTTGTGTGGGCATCTGGAGTAATCAAAACCGATCGCTGCGATGGATAATCATGGAAAAATTCAACTCGGCCTCAGCCAATATTTACTCTGTCCTGTGGAAGTCACGCCTCAGGTCCAGCATTTGCAGATGAGAAGCTGAAACCTTTGGCGGGGAGCGTCCCTGGGACAAGTAGTCCCTCCCATCAATCACTTCTCTCATCCTCCTAGAGTGAACCTCGATTCGGGCCACGCTATTTTGACCAATATCTTTTCTACAACAGCTGGAACAGATGCGTGTTTGTCAGCTGGAGCTCGGGTTCTTATTTAGACGGTTTGACATTTTAAACTCTTATTTGAGATAATTTAAATATTTCATAATCTTATTTGAGATGAAATTTATCCTATTTTGTTTCTTAAAATCGTTTTGGACTTTTTTTTGAAGTCTTCCATTTTTATTTTTTTATTTTTTTATAGTCAAGTTACTAATTACATTAAGGATGCACACACGTTGCCGAATCCACATAACAAGATAATCAAACCTTAAAAGTACCATCTCTTGTTGTCTACAAGATTCATATACATACATACCTACATGGATATATAGATATAGATATATATATATATATCTATATATATATGTGCGTATCTATTAGTTTAAGTTTGTTGTAGTTTATTTATAATCTCACTCATCAAATTTCACATATCATTCATAATCCGACTTATACGTGAACGGAGGTGTAAAAGTACCATTTCACATTACTTGTTTACATAATTCATATGCTTTTTTATGTACAATATGTGGTCTCTCATCACTTTTAAATTTTGGACTAAACGTTCTAACAGAGATGAGCCAAAAAAGGAGTATCTATAAGCATTTCTTCTCTATAAACAACAAAGGAAACCTCCTCCATCCTTGAGCTTCACGTAATAGATGCTGAATCACAGACTATAATACAAATTCAAACTCTAGCATTTCCTTAAATGTTGACCTGGACAAAACCTTTCTCGCTATGATCCAAATAAAGATTATGGCCACAGGTGAGCATCAAGAGAAAAGAATAGGAAGGACAAAATTCGTGGAAACACATACTAAAATTGTTTAATCTCATGTTGAAATACAAAACATCATCCATGAACTGTATATATAAACATGATATTATGATGCCATTTCTTGCACCAAACACAAATACAATCTGCTTATAAAGAATATGAAAGATTTGTACTATCGTCGTCATCTACACAAAGAGGGCCGGGGCTTGGCGACCTGCACCACCATGTTAACTGTGGTCGACTACCGCCTCAAGCTCTCCACAATGTAGTCGGCATAGAGGTTCCTTCATGACAAAAGTCAGACGAATGATCAGTGATTTGCACACAAGCGATACACATTGTTTCGACGCATTAAAAAGAAAAAAACTGATGATAAAAGGTCCTTTCGGTACAATTTTGGATAAAAGTAAAACTAGAAAGCTTTGAAGTGAGACAGCCCGAAAAGGATTGATTTGAAATGAAGAACCAACTTACATTTGTAAACATGCTACTGACTGAAACATCCTTAATTAATATGATGATTAGATGTCCACAAATATTTTGGAGGCATTAGACAGGAAATAGACTCATAAGTACTTCAACTCCTGACAAATATATTAACTATTCTATAATGGGAATAACTGTGATTTAGCTGCCAGATTCATCAGGAGGAAAAAGACAATTAAGTCAATAGCTTATTGCAGGTGCAAGTGTAACTTAGAGAATCACTTACATGGAATGCTGGATAGCTTCATATGCAGCAGAGGCAGGAAGAAAATCATTCACTGCAACCTCCTTATTCTCATTTTTCTTGTCTGTTTAGCATATTAAGGATCATAAAGCTCGCTTCTTAAAGAGAATAGTACAGATGGCTATGTGTAGAACACTTATAATAAAGGCAGTATCAAGGATACAATCTTCAAAGAAGCGACGGATCTCAGCCAAACGATGAGGAGGGAGATCCTTAATATCATTATAGTGTCGGTATTCAGGATCGTCAGCACATACAGCAATTATCTTGTCATCTTTCTCACCCTGTGAATCATAATCAGAAATTCTTCTAGAAGAGGGAAGACAACGATAAAAACTTCTTTTGACTGTTGAAAGTGGGTACCTGATCTATCATAGGCATGAGGCCTATAGCTTTAGCCCGAAGAAAGCATCCAGGAAGAACAGGCTCCTGCAGTGTTTTCGGTCATTAACGACCAAAATTCAGTTTGCACAAATTGACTGGAATAGGCTTTGTTTGTTAACTTATGAGAGGTTTTGCTACAATGATTCTGCCCTTGCTAAAATAAAATCTAAGCTAGATCAAATATCATTAGCATTGATTGGAATTTTTTCTCAATATATAAAGAAAAGATGCACGTCAAACAACATACCTGCATGATGACTAGGACATCCATCGGGTCATTGTCCTCACAGAGAGTGCGGGGAATGAAACCATAGTTGTGGGGATACACAACTGATGAGTAAAGTATGCGGTCAACCTAAAATAATATAAGTCACTGTTAAACAACTCTCGATCAACTATGCAGTCTTGATATGAAACTTGGCTGGAAGAACCGACGATTACCTTGATCAGTCCAGTCTTCTTGTCAAGTTCATATTTCACCTTGCTTCCTTTACCAATTTCAACCACCTGCAAGAATTTGTCATCCAATCCAGTCAATAAGTCACTCAGTTAAGGATTTTCGTTTCCTTCTATTTAGGTTTATGCAGAGTCAGTCCTTTTTCCTTTCTGGAAATTTAGTATTATTCTCCAAGAATCATAATCGTTTACAGGGATGGCTGTGGTAAAATCTAGCATCCGAGAAGGTGAAATGAGGAAATTGTCACAGACAATGTCATCAGTATCAACCCCATGCATAGAAGGCAGTTTTCTTCTAGTTATGAAGCTACAAACGCACAGCATTATGTCTTGATTGTTTGCTTATTAATGTAGAAAACAGATACTAAAAGTCTAAAAAAAAATCAAAATTATCACTGGCGAAACTTCTCTAGCCTTTCATCCTATGTACCTATGCCTTACTGTACAACTAGTGCGGTAATGACAGTTTGCACACTTACACAGTTGAAAATTGTTGGAGCTCCAGGACCTGACAAAGAGAATGACATTACAACTCAGACAAGAAGAAGGGGAAACTAAGAAAGAAAAGAAGAAGTTCAGAAATACAATACCTATCTCAAGATCATGCCAAGGGTGTGCAGCAACAGACCTCCGGGACAATGATGAAAGGATCCTTTCATTAAGAGGTGCATGCGGTGCATGATGAGCGTTGATACCCTTCTGAACATTCTCGCTAATGCTGGGTGGTGCCATCTCTGCAAAATGGTTATGGGAAGTTTCAGAATTACTTTTTTCATACAGCTTCTTTGAGAAAAGCGAGCGCACCACCAAGAAAACATAAAAGAAAAGTTAGCCACAACAGGATTACAGCCAACGACACATGCCAAATCATGCTAATCCCATGCTGCCAGCAATAGTGGATAACCAGGAATTCCATTTACTGTAAACAACTCTTCCTTCAAATTCAAATAAGATGCTGAAGGAGTTGAAAGGAAAATGCAGCATTTCAACTTCACAACTCGTACAACTGTAACCTCAATCCAACTAGACATGCAAGTGACGCCATTTGATGGAAACTAAGCATAAGTAAATCGGCCAGGGAAATTAAAGCAAAGAATAAGCAATTTTTAGGTCCAGCAAAAACGGATCCATGAACAGCAATAGCAATGCACTCTTGCAGCAGTTCTAGTGCATGACAGGCTTTCATCCCCGACGAAAAAGATCCCAGACGGACCAAGCAAGCACGTTCAAAGAACGTGTCGCAGATCTTGCAGTTGGTCCCAACAAAATCAACAAAAACGAAAATGACAAATCCATCACTCCGCTACAGGAATGATGAATCTGGTCAGCGGGAACCGTTTCGCCGTCAACATTGAGGAAATCACCAAACGCGACACGCAACAGAGCATGCGACTCCGCAAAGAATGTTTGCCAGATCGATGCCTACCGAATAGACCATCATCACACGCAAGCCCGACTCAGGAGATCAGAACTCAAGCAAAGCTGAATAACAGAGCGAATCGAATACAGATCCACCGCCAAAAAAGACGCGTGGCGCGTGGAAATGCTCGGAGGATCGCCTCCGCAGACCACCGACACACAAGCACGGACTCCCAGCAACCCGGCGCAACAAAAAAGAAGGAAAAAAAAAACACGCACAGAGCTTGAGAAGCACGGGGAAGATGATCACGCGAGCGAGCGTCTGTCGAGCGGTTGACTAATCCGGCCACGACGGCACGAGACGCGTTTTAAGAAGATCTCAAAAGAGACAAAGAAGCAAGCGACGACGGCACAAGGAAGAATCGGGACGACGAACCTGTAACGTTCTCGAGCTCCAGCAGGACCTCTGCACAGAGACACAGGGAGAGAGAGAGAGGGACGCACGGATCTCAGAAAAAGGAGACGCGAAACGATGGGATAGCGTACTGGAAAAAGAGCGCCGGCAAACCACGAAACCCTAAGAGCGGGGGGAGGGGGAGGGAGGCGGCCACGCACCTTCTCCTTCTTCTTCTTGAAGGAAGAGCCGAGCAGCTGTAGCTGTAATGACTCTCTCTTTCTGCGTAGGGGAAAGAAGCTTGTTGTTTGCCCTGCTCTGCTTGGTATGTTCCCGCTCTGTGGCGACAGGGGCCACTTTTTAAAGACTGAAATGTAGGAAGACGGAATCCGGATATTCGTTTCGGGTGTTGGAGTTGGGGCGAGAGGTGCCGTCGTGGCTCCAGCTGGCCCCATCTCCATTCCTTCTTCTCATAGATTTTTGGACGGCGTGGGGCCCTCCCCCTCCCAAGACTACGACCGCGTTCCCAACGGTCGTCGTGCGCTGCATTCTTCCTCTTTTCTTTGAGGAATTTCTTTTCCCTCTACTATTATATAAATACATATATGTATATATCTATTGTATAATTCTGATCAATTTTCATGTCACCAAAAGATCTCAAAAGACGGTGCTGCGCTGACCTAGAACTAATTTTTCATATCATTAAAAAAGAAAATCTCAAATCAATACATTCATACTATATGTCACGTTAATTTAAAGAAAATATGATATAAATAACTGATTTGAGATTTTTTATAATATATAAATTAGTTCGGATTAAATACGATCTTAATGTATTAATTTGGTGTTTCTTGATTGAATCAATCCCATATAATCGACTATGTACGTTGTAATTGCGATCATACGTAACCAGAAATGGGAAAAGATGTGGAAAGATATTTCTGGCTAACGGACAAATATAAAGGGGGACATTAGGATCACTTTTGAGAAGGAAAAGCCACTGATATTCAACGAGTTATTTTAAAGTGTTCATATTGTCTTTTCTTCTAGAAAGACTGAGGATAGTTTCTCCCCTTCTTTAACGTTTTCTTTAAAATAATGTTGTTGTGGATGTGGACGGTGGGGGCGTCGTGATTAGACGGCTTCTTTCGGTGGACATCGTTTGGAGCCGCACCTCCACACGACAAGCGGTTGGACGGAGAGGCCCGGCGCTTCTTCAACTAACCGCCGTGTTCGGACGTTACCGTCTCCCTGGCAGTGGCCTGGCTTCCCTCCCTCTCGTCTTTTTTATCCACTTGTTCATTCCATCTATTAAAAGAAGAGTGTCGGCAACCGAATCGGCGCCCCCATGCTGCCTGAAGTATAATAGCCTCATGCTCACCGTGAGATGTTTAGTCGTTTGAGCCATGGCTATCTAGCCCAGGCACGACTTGTAGTTATGAGATTGATGAGCGCGGTGTTGGGGAACGGAGCGTCCCTTTGAGGTCGAGAGTGTCCGGGATGCAGAGGCTGTTGGAAGTCCGACCGTGACGAACCTCGAACTTTCGTGATATCGTGAGATAGAAATTGCTCATCTTTTACCATCGATTTATTGTCCGGTTAGAGCCTTTGGCTTATTTATTTATCTAGCTATTTGTTTTTTTGTTTGTCCTCCTTTACATATGACAATTGCACATTGGAGAACCTAAATTTCTGGGACATGACAAATCATGGGATGACCATTGACTTGGACTTTCCAAATCGTGTGCTGAGTCCGGCGTTGAGCCGGTTCGCCTTCAATTAAATCTGAAATCGAGGAAGCTATGCGCGTAAGTCTTCGCTCGTGCAATTTCAGACTTGGTCGCTGCATTTATCACGAAGGAGAAAATCGCAGCACCACCTATAATCTAACATCTACCTATCACTTGGTCCAACCAATAAAATTATGATAATCGTATTCACATAAATTTCAAAATGGAACTCGAAGAATACCACTCAAGTATATCAGCCCTGTCTCAAATATTTGAAGGGTATATGTAAATCTAGGTGATTCTCGATCCTCATCATCTAGCATAGGACATACAAAAGAAATCAATCACGGGAGTCACGTTTTTTCCGGGGGAAACACAATTGCTTACTTCCTAAGCGACATCCCAGCACTCCTCTTTCAGAATCAAAGTACGATTTTTACCATAAATTTTCATTATCTCTTGACATTCTTCGCTTTCTCTATTCTAAAGTGGGGGTGTGTGTGCTCACTAATCAGGATTGGCCACCGAAAAGTTCAGCGTCGAGCGCTGCACGTACAAGTGGGGCGGTACGTATTTTTCGGAAAGATGAAGAGGCGGAGGGACCCGCCAGCTTTTGCAGAGATGAGTCAGAGGCGTAATCCGTATGCCGCTTCGTTTACGCAAAGTGCTGTCGAACCTGAGGAGTATATATGAATACAATAGCGCTCGCTTGCGTGTGGAAAACGCACCTTCACGAGGAAACTTTCGTTTTCAGTCGTGCGGACTTTGATCGGATCGACCTGCGAGATGCTTCTGAGTTAATGGCGAGAAAACAGCTCACGCGACAAGTTGGTAATGGCCGCGCCTAATCTTTTGGGATCCAAACAGAAGGGTCGGGCATAGTCAACTTTATTCAATGAATCCCCGCGTTGTCATAAAATAGTGTATCTGAAGAAAAATGGCTGTATTTCTCTCCATCGCCTAATTGATTGATCAAGTGATGTTTATGTTCGTGATCCATCGATCGGAGACTCGATAGGATCTGAGTTTTCTTTAACAAGGGGTGGAGAGAAAATGAGCCGAAGGAAATGTCGTGGAGGCATATTTACTCCCATTAAGTGTCAAGAGGAGAAATCAGGAACATACATATAATCCGTTCAATGAGACAAAAAGCTCCCTAACTATCATATAATTGGATAATTTACTGAATGATCTATTGCATCGAGTTATGAAATTACACGTAGCCAATACTTTCTTTATATACGAACATATACATAGATACGCTAATTATACAAATGCATATTTGAAGTGATCTACATAGTCAATAGCTTCAGTGAAAAAGAAATTGTGTATTATTAGCAATCAATTGAAGCCTTTTGATTGGAATCTCTAATACATTATCGGAACCATCGGTGATCTCAAGTTTGATTTCTTCTACTATCATTTGGAACGTTTCATTTCTTTCTATAAGTGTCGGGATTTAAGAATTTCCCATTCACATTAGGGACAATAAAACTCGATAACCTCACCATCACCAGCCTTCAAAAGGAAGTGCGCGAGATGTAAAGTAACAAAACGAGCCTTGTCTAAGAGTAAGTTCTTAGAGAACAAATATCTAGTATTAAGACCTTGGGCGATCTATGTGGGTTAAGGCCGTCAAAAGAAGTACTCTAAGTGACCATATTAAAGGTTGATGATAATTTGAGAATAACCATATATTAACGAGTTTCGTCCATTCAATGTGGGACTTTGAAAAGATGTAATGGTTGTGCCACCGACTTAATTAGGGAGACTAACGCCCCCGTGGATCTCCATCAATTAGGGTCTTCTAGCTATTGATCGAGTCCCCAATTCCACCAATTCTTTATCCCTCCTCATCTTTAGATAAAAGAATATCGCAAACAATTCACGAAGAGGGTCGAAGGAGATGACGTAAAGGACATGGAGGCCACGGAACGAGGAACGAGGAACGAGGACCAGATCGGCCGGAGGAGGAAAAGATTTGAGGTGGCGTGGAAAACACGACCGAAAGTCACGAGCGGATTCGAACCGATGTCGTCTTATCTTTGGAGACGTGTGGATGGCACGATGAGGAGGTGCTGCGCGGGCAAGCTCATCCAAGTGACTCGATGCTGGCTCACATCCCTTTGACCCTATGCGATTGCGCACCACCTAACGGTCCTTCCCTTTTCACCCAAGCTTTGTTTGCCTCTTTGACTTGGTGGGCCATCTTATCTTGATCGTTCCATCTTTTGAGGATTTGATTTATCAAAGTCTCGCCTTCTAAGTTTATTGTCCTGACTTTGCATCGGTCCTCTCTCTCTCGATCAAAAATGTTACCTTTAATTTTAACTTTACCTATCCCTTACTCTGTCGATCCCCGGTTAGATCGATGGTAATGTGTTGGTTGATCCCCGGACATGGATCCTTTTGATCCGGTTCTTTTGGACTTCGTGATGTACCCGATTCACTTAGAATGAGGATCGAGATCTCTGTCCAATTATAAAGGTAATACGTTAGTATTTTTTCGATTTGCCAAGGCTGCTACATCATTAGATTTTGAGGATTTGATTGATTCTATGAATCCGTTATCAATTTTTGGATTATATTGTTACTAACTAAGACTCACCGAACATCTGAACATCTTATTTAAAAAATGATTGATTTCTCTTCATTTCATCCATTGGATCTCTCTGGTAGGTGGCATATTCTCAAGGAGCAAAAGTTGATTCGTTAACTAGCCGAGCATATCCAAATCAAATGAGGCAAAAAAAAGGATAAATTAGTTAATTTCACAAATCTTATTCTAAAGTTTTTTTCCTCAAGAAATATGTTTGCCTCCTTTTTTACGTTGTGGTTAGTCTACAATCTACATGTCAATTTACGGCCATACATAAAATTCATGAATTACAATTGCACGCCAAGTGATAAGTACGGGAAACATATAAAAAAGTAGAACATGAAGGACACGAGCTGCCTAACACCTGCCTATCCAGTAGGCAAATGTTGTACTTTAGGCCGTCCTCTCTTTCTGGCCATGCCTCGGTACTTCTTTGTAGGATAAACTATTGGATATACCTTAAATGCTTCATGAAATTTACCTGAATCCGCTCAGCTGTTGTCGCATGTGCAGACTAAGACCGGCGGTTGTCGCATTTTTTTTATTTAAAATGCAAATACCAATTGCCAAGTTAGATCCACCGACACAAAGTTACTTGGACCGAACGAAAAGGCTGGTGCACGGTGTACGGTTAGGCTGACAGCTGACTTCATCAAAAACCAAATATGCAAGTAAATGCATGGATGAACAAAGTATGCAATTTCTTTCTAAGGAAATTTTAGTGACGGATGAATGTTTGTAGGTCTAAAAGAATCATATGATCATGACTTTTGTGTGTTATTGTGCGGGATTTTCTCGTAATTCATCTGCCAAAGAGAAGAAATATGGGAGGATTGAAGATGGGATGTTGTCCTGCTCATGTTAAATCTTTGGTTGAAAAAGGACATCCACAAAATGGTTGAGTTTTTGGTACAACACATCCATGAATTTGTTCCGAGAAAATTGTTTAAAAAATTATAAATCTATTATATAACCGTCAATTAAGTTATAAATCTTTCATTGTACCAATTTAATTGTTAATTTTTTGATAATTTGCCAAAGTAATCTTTTGGACTGTTAGCATTAGCCATGCCATAATGAAAAAAAAAATTTGTTAACATTAGCGTTGATTGTGCTATATAGGCTAACCAATATTTATGTCAATGATTTTTCATCAAAATTGATCAAAATGACTACATTGGCAACTTATAATATATTTGGGACTAAATTGGCCAAATCAAAAAATTTAGGACATTTTTTGGTAAATTTTTAAATTTTTTCTTGAAAATCAAAGATACTTGATAATGTAGGGGAAGGATTATCGACAATGGCCTGAAAACTTTCGGCAAATCAACCTAGAGGAAGTAGAAATCTTGGATATGCATTGCGTGATTGTCGATATTTCTTACAAGCTAAAAGAACAAGTATGATAAGAGGCGAGATCATCAAGCTGTCTTCGATCATTTTAAGATCACACAAACGGGAAACCCCTTGTTCTTTTATGTTATTCAGGGAGATCAGGAGGGGCACACTTAGCTAATTTATTTGGGAGAGATAGCTTGATTAGATTAGACTATGAATGCTTGGGGGATGTGGTAGCGTTCTATACCACTTATCGTGTTGACAGATGTAATACGATTTGTGCATTTTTTATTAGGTTAATCATTGGAAGAATGTTTGGTTCTTGTGTGCTTTTTCGTGGGATGAGACTGCTGATTCCTTGGTGGGGGTATTTGAGTCACTCTTGCATGCAATGGGAAACAAGGCACCTAAAAAAATAATCACTAATCCACATCAAGCAATGGCAAAAGCTGTTAAAGTGATGCTTCCGAATACACTATCTTTTGTGTATTTGGCACATGGCAAAATGCTGCTCTCAATATTGCCACAAAACCCCAGTTTAAGTTGTAATATTTCTGAAAACTTTAGTATGGATGTGAAACAGAGGCTGAATTTGAATTTTGTTGGAGAAAATGGAAGAGAAATGGGGGATTGAGAGCAACACTTAGGCTGCGAAGACGGTATGACCTTAGGCACAAAAGGATTCCTGTTCTCATTAGGGATGTATTTTCATGTAGCATCAGATCAACTCAAAAGGAATGAGAGCACATATAAGGTCTTTCAAGACATTTCTACTAAGACTATGAGCCCAACTGCATCCATCATTAGGAAGACCAGCTCAAACACATGAGGGAGATTGAAGCCCAAGATGATTACAGCTCTCATGGTAAGCCAAAACAGTATTGCATGCTGCTTTGGGGTATGCTTGTGCTATATTTTGCAGATTCTATCTAGAGTCTTCCAAAATCATGTCAAAACGAGGTTTAAGTGATACTACCGATGGGACAGCTTGAGAATGTACCAAGACCATAGACAACATGTTGCGAGATTTGATTCCACTGACTTTTTGGTATGTTGTGAATGTATATTATATGAATCAACTCGGTGGTTGTGGTGTCGTGCTCTATTTGTGTTGAATGGGGATACGGTGGTTACCAAAATCCTGTCTTCTTATATTTTAAAGATGCAAAGGGAGGGACTTTGTGCAACAACTCTTCTCAAACCTTACAGGGTTCATCACAGTTTAGTCATTTCTCGACATTAATGCAAAAATCTTCCGTGGGTACGAGTTTCGTTGTCGAGGGTGAAGGTAACACGAGAACCACATTGCGCGATTTTTGGAGCTCATAGCGGCTGACATTTCAAAACATGATTGCTGTTGCGGATGTTGACGAGGCTTCTTGCTCAGTTGGTGAAATGGCAATGTCAGACACTCTTCGGAAGAAAGTAAAGGGAGCGACTTATGGTAGGGTTGAAGATCTTGTTGCAGAAAAGAGAGAACCCACCTTCCTACGAAACAACATCAACACCAACACGAAGTCAAGATTAGACATTTAAGCTGTTATGTATTATATAATGATTTTAGCTCAATTAATTTATGTTAATCTTGTAATTTTTTTGCAGAAACATAGTCTTTTGTAGTTCAGGGCTCAAAGTCTTTTGTGTTGCAGGCGTGTGGTTGTTCTGCTTCTGATTAATTTAGGATTTCAAGAGCTATTGTGCCATTATTGAAGTTGTCTTAATCTTTTCATTACTTGTCAAATGTAGATGTAAGAGTATAACAGGCCATCCGTAAGTGTTCTGACTCGGTACCATACATTATAACTTTCTTTGAGGGCTTATCGATACGAGATTAGATATGTGATGCTATTTACTCGATGGGGCTCATCAGATTCTTGTGAACAATCCCACGACAAGTATGGCTGATGGGACTATGTGACTTGACACTGAAGGGTCACCTTGCAATTCGTGATTGGTTTTATTCACCGGGTTTTCCAGACAATTTGCATTACATTTGGCAAATGTTAATAGCCACCTAGTCATTTGAAATGTCGTAGTTCGGAAACCCCTAAGGCGAAGGTGCATTGCCTCTTTGGCTATTGGCTGCGATGGATGTTTGTCTAATTCACCACTTTCTTTCTTTTCATTCATGGAAAAGGTCTGTGCATGCCTTCACCGAGTTAATTAGGATTCTACCGCATCCAAGACCATGGTTTTTCTGTCGGGGACTACACTAGTAAGTCCTAGAAGATTTAAAGAAGATAACTCCTTATGTTGCATTAACAAAATGAGTACCGACATATTTCTGGGACATGGAAACAAAATAGAAATTTGAAATGCTTTTGCAGTTTTTTTATGAAGATGGAACGCATCGATCCAAACAACTTTGTGTAAAGTGGATCTCACTTGACATTTACATCTCAAATAAAAAACTAAAATGAGTTGGCCTGGCCGATTCTGTACACATACCGATTAATGAGTCCTTTTGAGTAAACCTCATGTTTTTTTTAATCATGGAAATGATGGAATAATTTGTTTCATTTTTTAAACTACTATGGAAGTAAAGCGAGGAGCAATTGGCATATAGGCCAAGAATGGATACAAAACATCAAGATCACAATCTTTGTTCAGGTTATGACCCAAAATAATCTTGACCTGTCGAATTGCATGTAAATTTTTTTGCGTTTTTCGGACTTCAAATTAATTGTGTCCATTTTCAGATTTCTAAGGGAAAATCAGAAGTGGAAGTTACAACTCGATGGAAAAATCTGCCTCAGATGATTCTCTTCTTCTTTTTGCTTGGGCCCAACCTTTTGTATTAGGACGGTACATCAACTCAATTGGGCCGGACACTGTCAGGGACAAAGCTGAGTTGATCCATTACGAACAGAATTTAGTCTTTCTCGTCCTGGTCCTTGTAGACCTAAATATCCTGAAGAAGAAAAGAAGAAGAAGAGCAAAATGACTGACGTGGGAATGTTTTTTACGCCGGTCAATGATTGGATCGATTTTATGAATTTTGTTTCATACAGCAGAGACCGTTTATTGTAGGGTGGAAATGGCCAGATTGGCATAGTGTTTGGTCTAGCACATGGTTTGTTCGTTGACTATCAAGGATCGAATGTTTGATTCATATTTGATTATACTATAGGAATATGGCTAGAACCATAGTAACTAAATTGAGTTAGAAACAATAAATCCTAGTTAAAATGTAAGCTTAAGAGGGTTACCTATTGACCCACTTTTGATCCAGAAGAATGACAACATCGCATTATGCACTTATGGATGGAAATCTAGCCTCTGCCTAGATGACCTAGATGTTTGGACCAAGGACCTGTGTAGCTCGAGCCAGAACCCAAGTCAAAAACTTAGGACCCCAAGGGGTTGATTCGAGGTCCCCACTTGGACAAACCAGTGTCCAAGGTCCCCATCCTATCTCCTTGATGCTCAGATCCATCGCCTTGATAGCCCAACCCTATCATAAGTTTCCCAGTCCTGTGGTAGAGGACTTGAGTTTGGACCTCAATGTCTTAGGCCAGGTGCTAGGGTTCTAGCATCGAGGAGCCATGGACAACCGTAGAGGTCTTGAGTCGACTACTAGGGCACAAACTCGGGTTTAGTTGCCATAGTCTTAGTTTGCCTGCTTGGTCTTGAGTCCAACTGCGAGGGGATTAGGGCTAGGTCTACCTGTCGGGGTCCTGGATCCAAGCTATTCAAGACCTGTAACTAATGTGTGCAGTCTCAGTTCACTAATGATTAGATAATAGTAGATTGTACCATAATAAATGTTCAAGTGAAGAGGCCTAAATGGATTTATGAGTGTATGATTTTTGGTATTGTGGATTGGACTGCCCTTGCACAAATAAACAGTGTATACAAAGATTTAATGGGTCAATTTGATTGGAAGCCAAGCGAGATCGCTAATTTGCTCCCTCTTCAACTTCCCATGGAGGCGAAAGATAATCAAGGAAGGAAGATATTGATATATAATTGTTGGTATTGGGTAACATGCAATTTTTTATTTCATATAATAGTACCGGAAGTTGTAATAAAGGAAATTTTCGGATCCATTTGATATGTGAACATTTCATGTTCGATTATGCCCTTAGAATAGTATCCAAGGATGTTCGAGCGATAGCAAATGAATTAAAATTTATTGAAAATAAAAGGATTCTCCAAGTCCGGTTATTTTGCGTAAAGTCAAATTTTAAAAATGTCTTTATAGTTACACATCATTTCCATCCCTTAATGAATTGAGTGAATAGAAAAAAAAACATTTTCACAATCAATGAAAACTTATGATTAAATTCTGGAAAATTGACCCACATTTCTTAATTCAAGATCTACTTCTCCACCGCCCGTGCCCGAACCAGGATCTCCATAGACAATTCAACGAGCAAAAGAAAGATCTCTTTAGTCTTTGCAATCGAAACTCCATGCAAATGGAAAAATTATAAAATTTCATTCAAAGGTATTCCTACTTTCCTCGAAGAATCCCTCATCGTCTTGGCATGCGATCATGCCGAAAAGAAGAGTGCATCCTTTTCACTGCCCGATGATATAAAGTGAAGCGGCGATCTTCACTCACAATGGAAAGATACAAAACGCTTTTGTTGCATGATTTGACGTCAGCTTTCCCCTTTCTACCGCTTATGTGAGGAGCATGGCCATCTTGTCCATAACACTCACCTTTACAAAAAGTTGGTGACAATGAACAAATCGAACAGATACGGTTCTTTTACTTTCGCATATGTTATCGTCTGTTACCACTCTCTCTTGTCTGATCGATCCACTCATTGCCAAGGAAGAAAGAATTGCCCGTCCATTCATGGATTCCAATCGGTATTGGCAGGCATCCAAGTACTCGATTCCGTGTGATCTTCATGGCCACTCTGCGTCCAGATGTTCTCCTTGTGACTTCCGACATTCTATAGCTGATTCCTTCAAGGACTCATCTATTGTCGTCAAGCATCATAAGTGCATTTGGCTTGTAAATGAATGTAGGCATCCCATCCCGCATAAATATTTCGATATTATCAAAAGAATGGTCGGGATGCATTTATTTTGAGAAATGGTTTCTTGAGAGATAGGCAGAAACTCCTCTTCCGCCACGAGTAGACAATAAAGTGTATGGGGCTAGTGTGGCGGTGAAACAATACAAATGAGTCTCGCTTGTAAGCACACATGAAGCAATAAATATTCTCAATTTTATGGTATTTTGAATATAGACAACCGAGTGTAGACAGAATATAATAAAGTAATATTGTCAGAACCTGAGACTCAAGAATTAATAAATAACTAGTGTGCTTACCCCTGCTTCATGTGGGTTTTGTAAATCAATTATTTTAAAAAAATTATGTTTACTAAAACTACTTCTTTTCTTTTGCATTTTCAATTTACGAGAATTTTTTTATTTTATTTTAGTGTTATAGTAAAAAAAATAATCATGAAATTTTATATTATGAAAGAATTATCACTTGGAAGCAATACATATTGTCGGATGGATAATAAAATACACTATTAAATATCTCTCACATTATATCTTACAAATATTCTCGGATTATTCTATTTAGTCCTACTCTACTGTTTGATAAAAAATTTTTTTAAGTAATTATATTCCTTCAAGTCAAATTAACTGTAACACTGTATTTTACTACATGTTGGATAAAAATGAAGTAATTTTATTCTCCGTGGTGTATTATATTGCGAGTGACAAAGCCCATTTGTCTCCTTATATTATTCTAGAAATATATTGGTATATTTTTTCTGATATATACCACATAACATCTTTTGCACAATAGAGTCAAGTTTACGTAAAATTATAGAAATCATTACTCTCTTATTCTCATAGAATTAATTTACTTGTAATGACGTTAGATATTACTAAAATAGATGTAGTATCTATAGCCATGTTAAAAATTTTCCCAAAAATTCTTATATATTTTAAAAATATATATAACAAGTAAATAATTGGGTTAACATCATGAAAAACCCCAAGCTAGCACACCTATAACAAATTTACCCCAAACTATTTTTTTAACAAATTTCCTAAGCGATATACTTATGACAAATTTATCCAAAACTAATTTTTTAATCGTAAAAAACCCAAAACTGGTATATTTGTGTACTCTCCATTAAATTGGATTAATACCATAAAAAACCATAAAACTGGTACAACTATGACAAATGGAGAATAAAATCATAAACTAGTATACTAGTTAATTGTCATTTGTCATCCAACTCAATAATTTGATAATAAAATTTAACGGAAACTAATAGAATAAATTTGTTACAAGTATATCAATTTGAAGTAAATTTATCAAAAGTATACAAGTTTGGAGTTTTTAATGGTTAAAAATTAAGTTTGGGTAAATTTATCATAAGTGTACCGGTTTGGAGTTTTTCGTAATATTAACCCTAAATAGTAATAAGGGCAAAACATTTCCAGAAAAGGGTCCGACAACAAAAAAGTGCTTGGAAACGCACTAAATGATGGATTTTGGGGCCCGAAAATATTACAGCTCAAGACCCCATTTGGCCAAAGTATTGCATCTTGAACAAGATTTCTATAGCTAGTATTGCAGGCCTTGTATGCTCATTTGAATGCTCGAAAAAAGTTTTTAGTAGTTGCATTGTTAGGCACGTTAAGTCTTGTAACCTCATAGGTTATGTAAGAGGATTCGATTCCATATTATTTTCATGAGGAATCAGGCCACTACTGCCTAACCCTAAGGTCTCATGATAAAACTGTCGGTGCCTAACTGATTGCTTTTTTAGCGAACTCAACCGAAGGTTACTACCAAAAATTAAAGGGGGCGAAAGAAAAACTGAAGAATATACGGTAGCATCAGGGGCACCAAATTAAATTGTTCAGAGCAATTTGGAGCGGTGAGTTGGAAAGGTCGGCTTGAGCGTAAGAGGGAAACAGTGACTATCGAAGGCTTATTTTAATTGTCTGCCACCAATAAGACAACTCCTTTCATCATTCATGCTTTTCTCTGCAGGGCTGATATTTATGCATTTTGCTTTGACCACTAGTCACTTTGTCAGACATCATCACTCCACGAGGAGGAAGCGATTCTTGTCTAAGGCTGGTTGGTTGGGTTTCATTTTGATCGAGTTTTCGGTTTGGCAAAAACTGGAGTGATGTTGTTTTTAACTGAAGGATAAAAAATAATCTTGAAAAATGGCATAGATTAGATATTGTAAGGTTTTGAGGTCCTTGAGCGGCCAAATCTTCGCCTGGCCAGCCGGCCTGTACATGGGACTCATGTACTTATTCCGATGGCTACATTAGGTGCAATTTGGGCCTTTTTCATTTCGTGTTAGGAGGCTTTTTGGTTGAGCATGAATCCCAACTTCAATTTAGGGCTTCTTCAAATTAGGTCAAAGTAGAAGATTATGGAGAAAATTGCACTTGATATTGCGCCAAATTAGCAAGTAACTAGCATGTGCAAGTCAGCCGGCAAACTAGAGGGCTCATTTAAGACTAAATTGGTCATTTGTCAATGATTTAATACATTTAGGTTAGCTCTTATGTATGTATCCGTCTTTTTACCGGCTTTTTACGCTCTTGATTTATGATTTTCTAGTCATCCGATACTAAGGGCAAACTTGAAGTCCTCAGCGTTCATGTTCTACATGACTTTTACATTGTTTCTATCAAAAAAAAATATTTTGGTTGTTCGTCAATTGAAAATTATTTTGATTTTTCAAAATTTGATATGGCCCTTACGTGAAATATTTTGGTTGTTCATCACATGTCATGTTCAACGTGCAAATTCCATTAACAGTAAGCTAGAAACCCGATGTGAGCTCTTTTAAATCTTAAATCTCTTATTGAGCAAAATAAGATCTTAAATATTTAACCATTTCACCACGAAAATCTTTTCATCGCACCGTACGCAAAATATTTAATCCATGCATCTTAACTCATGAAGGTTCCCATGCATCAAAGGCATATGCAAAATCAACATATGCATCAATCGCACTCTGACTGGGTTCCATCGAGTGTACGGAATTTGTGCATGTCCCCATCAACTCCTTGTTATCCAAAAAGAAAAAGGCAAGATTCCTTCTATAGAAATATGCAAAATCAACGTTGTGATATTCTTCATAACACCGGCTTTAGGAATGTGAATTTGGAGCCATCAAATGTCCTATCAACCTTATGAATCGAATAAATCGAGGGCCAAAAGTCATGCAAGGTGGCTCATCCATATGGACTTGTTTATATTTGACGGTGAAGCAAATCCAACTGATTGTGCTAAGTTAACATTAATATTCCGTGTGTATCGCAAAAAGTGAACGATTTAAAAAATATTTTTTTAAAAATGATTATTTGTATCGCTTGAAATAATTAAGACAACAATTTATGTCCAAATATTTTTGTAGATGGTGAAAATATTTTCATGTTCAGTCAAATTTGTAAACGACACTAGCCATAATTTTTAGGAATATGTTTTTCAAATAATTTATTTTTCATGAAATAAATGTATCCTTGAAAATTTTCTCATTTCTAGGAGAATACCAAAAAAAGATGCTTGATATGTGGAATCCACGAGAGGTGGGGATTCTTCTACTCGGATTCCTCCTCCTTTCCGCAAGAACTGTACCCTTAACATGCCTGTGTGCTCGAAGCTTTCCAACGAAAATGACGAACTTTCCCGGGAACAGAATAAGGAAAAATGTCGAAAACATTAAAGAACCCACTACAGCAAATGATTTGAATGGGGGCAGTTTTCTCCGATCAGAACGGAGGAACATAGAGCCCCTCACAATATACATCGTTACATCACATTAAGTTCTACAAACTCACACCTAAATTTTCGCAAACCTTTTTTTTTTTGGGGTCGAAAGCTTTTTCGCAAATTCACATATTTCATTAGATGAGTATGTGATGTGTAGGAACTTCATAGACAACAATGATTTAAAGATAAAATCCGAGGCTGTGCTAAGACACGATCATCATGAGGATTTTAGGTCTTATTACAATCTTCATTTTTGTCGGTCGCCTCTTGCGGCGGAGGTCATCGCCCATAGTGGCCTATTCTGGCTTGTCTCCTCCGTCTATCTTTGGCCCTCTCCCCTCTTATTCTCCCTCTCCGGTTACGTACCCCCCTCCATCTTCGTTAATGTCCCAGAGGAGTCATTAGCGCTAATCGTTCCTCCTTCCCTCTATAATTTGCGGAAACTAAAATCCTATGAAAAAACAAACTTTTAGGCCCAAAAGAAAAAAATATTCCTCCTATCCTTTTTATTCCATTCCCTTTAATAATTCTGTGTGCCTTTTCTACCTCCGGTCAGAGAGATCCTCCACATCACAAAAGCATATACACTCAGACAGCACTTCTCATCCTTGATTCGAAAGGGGGAAAACACCATAAAAAAATCGTTGCCTCTCCATGATCGTAACATTTGACCCAAAACACCTTGGAAAAGGGAGAAAAAATGAGGTTAAGGAGGAAGAAGGCAAAGAGAAAGTGACCTATTAGTCATATTGCACATTGCATTCAACAAAAGATAAAAGCACAAGGAAACAAACGTCCCCCATGAGCGGAAACCGTGGGTGGTGGTGGGACTGTACAGGATGCTACCTTTGGCCATGCATTGCTTTCCAGCCCCAGCCCAAGTAGCTGAAAAAATATTTTTTTTGGGTCAAAAGATCGGTGGGCACCCAAAAATAGAGGAGAGTATATCCCCAATTAAAACTAGCAGATTGTGTTTACGCTAGGATATCACCCACCAATTCTCAATCATAAGATTTTACTAATAATTGATGGTGCATGAATGAGAAAGCGGGCTTGGAAGTTGTACATTAGCAGAAGTTAGTGGCTAAAAGTAGGAAAGAGAGAGATAGCTTTGAAGCTGTCGAGAGAATAGGCAAGTGGAGAAGTGGGGAGCAAAGAGAGAGACTTGGTTGGTGGATGGTAGTCGGTAGCAATTCTTTGAAACGAGATCCTTAAAAGTGTCGGAATCAAAACACCAATGTGGAAGAATGATCAACTTTTGCATTAAGGATAAATAGAGGCAATGATTAATAAGTTTTGCATTAAGGATAACTAGAGGCAATGCTTAAAGAATGATCAATTTTCACTTCCATGCGAGCTGAAAAAAGCATTGGGTGATTGTCGAACGAAAGGGATGAAGTGGTTGGTTGGGAACATACTTTTTACCTTCTTTTTGCCGAGGTACAAATGCTTGATAAGTGAGTTAACTATTTAAAATGGATTAGGCAAAATGGTAAAATTCAAGATCACCCCTCAATTACTTCTCTAAGAGTAATTGTGGATACGAAGGTATAATGTTGAACTCAAGGAGTTACACTATAAGCTTGTTTTGCATATAACTTTTGCCGGTCTATATTGGGAAGTCATAACCAGGCCATCAACTTGTTTAACAAATGAGTGGAGAGAACATTAGAATATTCATAGGTAGAAAAGCTTCATTTTATAATTGATTATATAGCTTTAAAGTTTGAGAACCCAAAGAAATATCGACCTATATTTAAATAAAATTTTCTTGTATGCTATTAAATTATTGTTAAACTCATTATTAATGTCTTCACGTACTTTCACATTGTAAATTGTGTACAACTTATCATGAGGTAGGACATCAGCTTGATGAAGTAAATATTTGGAAAAAAAATCATAAAAAATTCTAAATTATGTCTACCGTAATATATTTATCCAAAAAAATTTTATGACGTAACTCAAACTTGTACTTTGTGATACATTTACCATCCATCAAGGTTCCTTAGATGAGTTTTCAGCAAAACAAATGTCTTTTTTATTTCATTTAAGTTACACTGATGTCATGTCAATACCGTTTGCTTTTTGCAGTCCATCTAGGCAAATTTTAACAGTTTTCATTGATAGAACTTTGACAAAGGGTAAGTATGTCACATGGGTATAAGTTTGAGATTTTTTGTGTCAGAGAAAAAAAGTTAAGATAATTATGTTACAATAGACATAGTTTAAGGTTTTTGCCCTAAATATTTGAAACATATTTATACAGAGATTGACTATAGACTTGTGTATACATGAATCTCACATCGCAAATTTACCAAATTTTTATTACAAAAGATACGCTGTCTCCCAAGACATTATGAAATTGTATAAAATTGAAACTTCAAATTTCATATAGACACATCAAATTAGAAAACCTTAGTCGCGTTGGATATATTAAATGTGCCGATAAAATGTATTCCCTATGATTAGCATAGAACAGTCTAATGTCAACCGGTGAGAAAGAAACTTAAAAAGTAAACAGAGATTATATATAAACCTTGAGATTTTATCAATAAAATAAAAGATCACATTACTTGTGGAATGTCCGCCCTTTTGAAATCACGTAGGTCGGATTCTTATGTGCTGAAAAGGGTTGCCTCTACGAACAAAGGGCATATGAATGATCCCCATATTTTTCGCGTTTTATCTTGTCCGACCCCCACTTGATTAATCAAATGCAAACCCGCGAATTGCAAAGCAAGACAAGAACTTCTGAAAAAGCAGTTTCACTTACAGAAATTCAAGATTTAAACACCCCTCCTCGTCATCAATAGTTTGTACGATAAAGGGAAAGGCCGGGGCCAACAGAAAAAAAACCAATGGAGACGTCACCTCAACTTTTTTTTATACCTTATTTATTTATTTATTTATTTATCTGAATAGGGCCCTCTCTCAATCCTCAATCACTTGACTTTAGACGTACGGACCCCATGAAAGTATCATCAACAACGGAGACGGAGGGGCGTTTAAGTCGCAAAACTTACAAACCGGTACACTTAAGTGCCAAAATCGGAGCAAAATGGATCACTTAAGTTCCAACGGCGAGAAAATCCGACCAAATTACCACGTGTCCATTTTCTGGCGAGTTTATTTGTTGACGAGCATTTTTTTCAAAATAAAAAATACACGTGGCAATTTTAATAAAAATAAAATCGCCACGTCAGATTAACAAAAAATTTAAAATCGATTTAAAAAAATAGGGGGGAAGGGGGAACCGGCTTTTTAAGGGCTGCATAATCAATTTTATAATAATATATTTTTAATTATTTAATATTATTTAATTAATAATTTTTAAAATTCACGTCAACACTGATTTTTCGTCGATTCAATTTCCGGGGAGCCACGTAGGCAAAAAAAATTAATAAAAAATTGCCATGTAAGATTTCCGATAGGGTTCCGACGACTTGGCATTGAAGTGATCCATTTTTTTTTTAAAAGTGACACTTAAGTGTATCGTTTGTAAGTTTTGGCACTTAAATATCCTCCGTGCCAAGTTTTGGCACTCCCGCTGTACTTATGCCATTGACTTTACATGTGTATAAAAGATCGGCTTGCGTCTAACAGCCCATCTCAAATGTGGCTTACATGCAAACCAGATCAAAAGCCACATGAGAAAAAATTGGAACGGATTTTGACTTTGGTATTATATTAGAATATTTAAAAAAAAAAAACTTGAGTGATTCAAGTGAAAGAAAAAATCACACACAAATAATTAGCATACAAATTTGTAAATAAATTATGTGGGATACTTTTAATACACGCGCATCTATTGCCGGATGGCTGTGGAAAGTTCAATTACAAAGTTTACTCCAGAAACATCCGTCACAGATCATTTAAGTTATATAAACAAGGATTTGTAGAAGAAATATCGGCCATGGAAAAAGAAAAAAAACATTTCACAATCAAGTTTGTAATCTTAAAGGACATGATTAATTACAAAATATAGGACAAGGATTCGAATCACTATATCGAAACTAGCCTTTCCAGTACGTACGTGCCCCGTGCACTAATTCGTTCCTCTCCCACTGACCTTCTCGACCCTCACAAAACCACATAAAATAAGCAAATTGTGCAAAGACGGTCGCCCTCTTTCTTGAAAATGTTCATAAGCTCTCCTTACAATTATACTCTCGAGTGCACTGTCCTTGACCAAAGATGACATCTCGATTGGCCGATTAGAGTAATAATTGATCTTTCCAGGATTCCCAGTGGAGCCCCAAGATTTATCAAAAGTGGGTGTGGAGAAATACGGGCGTTGCAGAATATTCTCTTCAGCTTTTGGGACAGGGGGCTTTGTATTTAAAGGGCTGAAGTTTTCATTGCTGGATGCACCCTACAAAGACAGAAGCCATCATAGCCAGTTCGATATTAGTTCTCCAGCAGACACTAGGGGAGAGAGAGAGAAGATATATAAGATAAAAGAGCAAAAGCAATGAAGATGAAGGGTCGTTTCACAAGTTGAAGCCGTTCCTGGCTGTTGTGTTCTTGCAATTTGGGCTTGCGGGGATGGATATCCTCTGCAAGGCTGCCCTGAACAAGGGCATGAGCAACTACGTCCTCGTGGTCTACCGCCACGCGATCGCAACGGTTGTCATTGCCCCTTTCGCCATCGTCCTAGACAGGTATGTCTGTCTCTCTCTCTCCACCATATAATCTTAACTAATATACGAGAGAACTGCTTCCCGAATTTATTCCCACCCAACATTATTCCAGTATCAATGACAAGCTTTGAGTAACTTTATTGGTGGAGTCTTACTATGCGTCCTTGATGTCTTTGCTTTGTTTAGTTTTGGTTAAATGTGAAGTCTTCACTTTGGATTAATTAATCATGTGAACATTTGTTCTTCAGAAAAACTAGGCCGAAAATGACACTGCCCATCTTCATCAGATTTATGGTGCTTAGCTTGCTGGAGTAAGTATGGAATTAACTTATTATTGCCGCAATTGCACAATTTTAATGTTTCCCGTAAATTGTCTATGACCACCTTTGACATGTTTCACTTTTCTCTCTCTTTCAGGCCCGTCATTGACCAAAATTTGTACTATTTGGGGATGAAGCACACGACGGCAACATTCGCAGCTGCCATGTGCAACATTCTTCCAGCCATCACTTTCGTCATGGCTTGGATCATGCGGTAATGAACGTGTGCTGACTCTGCTCTTGACACAAGCAAATCACTTTATCATCACCATTAGACTCAATTTATTGTGAACATGAGATGATAGTTCTTTCATCATAAGGTCTCAAATTCCTTTGATTTGCACTTTGGCTCTAGCGATAATGCCTACGGTTTAGCTTTTTAAGACAATGACTTTTCAATCACTATTGGCATAGGCTCGAGAAAGTGAAAATGAAGACTATTCGAAGCCAAGCCAAGCTGTTCGGGACACTGGCGACGGTTGTTGGAGCCATGATCATGACACTAATCAAAGGCCCTATTCTCGAACTATTTTGGACAGGAGGAGGAGGGGCGACCGCCAACCACATTCAAAACGGGGGTGCTATAGGTGGGATCAGCCTCCAAAACTCCATCAAGGGTTCTCTCATGATCACCGTCGGATGCTTTAGCTGGGCCTGCTTCATGATTCTCCAAGTAATTAATCTAATTTAGCCAATCTTCTCATGTCGAATTAGTACTTAATTTTTTTATGTTTTTCAAGTCTAGTGCCTTACACTTTGAAAGGAGATGCTTTTAGAGATCGGCACGGTATGAGGGTTAATCATAACCAACAATACACACTAACTTGAGGTGGTGTTTTTTGGCAACTTCAAACAGGCAATTACCCTACAAACGTATCCTGCTGAGCTCTCTCTCACGGCTTGGATATGCTTTCTGGGGACGGTCGAGGGTGCCGTTGTGGCTTTGTTCATGGAAAGAGGAAACCCCACCGTTTGGTCCATACAATGGGACACCAAATTACTCGCAGCTGTCTATAGTGTGAGCACTTGAACTTAATGATTATTTAATCAATTTTCTTTTACATAATGGCTTTTGAAACTTAAGAGAGAAATTATAATGCCTCCCACTATTATCACTTGTTGTCGTTGGCGATCCTTCATCGTGAAGTTCCCTAGGAAATTAACTGCAATCAGGTCATACTATTTTTCTTATGTATTACTTTGCTAATTTCAGCAATTTCGACTAAAAGAAAAAGGGTGGATCCACGAGAGTTTCACCTACTAATTTAGATAACTGCATATATTTTAGGGACAAGTGCACTGGAAATTTTGAAATTTGCCATGAAAGTACAATTGAATCATAAAACTTACACAAATTGCAATCAAGTCCTTCAATTTGTTAAATTAATGTGATCAAGTCCTTTCATTAACTTCGTCCATTCTACTTACAAAAAATGCTAACAATACCTTTTTTTCCTCTCTCCTACACAGCGCTACAATGGCTAAAATATGAAGGTTAAAACAACGTCATTTTGATCCAAATATGGCTTTTAAATCTAAATATTATGTAAATCATACTAAAAAACTAAATTTAAAAAAAAAAAAAGGCAAAACGACGAGTGCCTACAGGGCCCTCACCACCATCCACTAGCCAGGGTCTGGCTACCCTCGTCGACCACTGGCTGGTCATCCCCATCATTGTCGACCACTAGAAATCATTTTTTATCTTTGAAACAAGAAAGTTAACTTCCCATCTCTTTCATTACAAAGTTGACATATGAGTCATACCATAATTGGTAAATGCAGGGAATAGTGTGCTCAGGAGTGGCTTACTACATCCAAGGTGTGGTCATGAAAGACAGAGGACCAGTTTTTGTCACTGCCTTCAGTCCTCTTAGCATGGTCATCGTCGCTGTCTTGAGCACCTTCATTTTGGCCGAGCAGCTTTTCTTGGGGAGGTACTTCTCCTTTTCGTACTCAAATTTCTCCCCTAGTCCATGCTAATTCTAATTATCAATTTCAAAACCGTATTGAGCTAATTGATTTTGTTGCATCAGGGTCGTCGGCGCCATTGTCATCGTGGCCGGTTTATATCTGGTCGTGTGGGGCAAAAGCAAGGACTACACGTCTTCTTCTCCTTCACCAATAGACGAGCGAGAGGCGTTGCCAATGAAGTTGGTTGACCCTAGGGGCAACAGGAAGGAGAGCTCTAGTCATGAGATGATCACGATCAGTACATGTAAAGACGAAGAAGAAACTCCAGAAACTAACGGAAACTGATTGGCTATTCGTAAATTTGACATTTGTAGTCACATAAAGTCTGTTAATTAAGAAGATTCTAATCAATCATTTTCGAGAGAGATCTTTGCAATTGTGAATATATGGCGATTTTGGTACGCCGATGTTTTTGGAAGCAAGATTCGTGCATTTTGGTGACACCTAACAAATACTTAAATGATTTTGGAAATTAAGTCAGAGTAGGCCTTTTATGCAAATTGCCGTATAGCTAGTTACCGATAATAGAACCAAAACATCAGGATCACCAACTTTTTCAAGCTGTGACCCAAAGTAAGTGAGGCAAAATCTATGCAGTAGGATTTACAGAAAGCTACATGAGTCGGTGACTTCAACTTTTCACTTTTGATTTTTTTATAAGATCAACGATGCCTGCACTTTCATTTTTAATTAACTCGAGACAATTTAAACTTTCAAAATATTCAAAATCTCGACACGCTGAATTTTGTGTAGTACTTTCACAATTTTTGGAACGTAAAATAGGAGATTTTTTTTTATAGGGAAAATGAAAAAAGAAATGACAAATAGATGAAAATCTGTCCCGGACGATGTGTTTTTTTTCCTTTATTTAGGCCCAACTTTTGTATTAAGACAACATATCAACTCGCATTGGGCGGACACCGTTCAGGAACAAAGTCGAGTTGATCCATTATGTGCAAAAATTAGTCGTTCTCGCCCTGGCCCTTGTAGACCCGAAAATGTTGAACAAGAAATAATAAAAATCCCATTTAAATATAAGCTTGAGAGAGCTAACCTACCGACCCAGTTTTGATCCGAAATAATAACAACATTGCCATAGAAAATATGGTGTTATGGTGTTTGTGGTAATACCTTGGTTTCTTTCACATATTGGTTTGTCTTTGCCATAGAAAATATGCCAACAAGGCCTTAACTCCTAAACTTCAGCCCCAAGTCCAGGACCCTTTGTGCAATCGTTTGCATCTATCCCTCCCTTAAAGGAACTTCCTCATCATGCCTTGCATGATATTCCATTCTCCCACACGAAAAACAAAAAAGGGGAAGGGGTTCATAATAGGTATCGAACCACGAAGGATCTCCATCATAAGTCTTTCAAAAGTGAAAAGACCGAGAGATTTATTCTAGCTCTACCATACTTTTGTGATGTTACTCCTTTTTGGCTCCATATCCACATCCAAGACTGGCTCTATCTTATCAGCTACTCCGAGAAGCATTCATCGGAAAGGCCATGAAATTGTACCCAAAAAGTACAATGGTAAAGAGTGACCTTAATAGGTTACCTCATCTGCCCTCCAAGCTTCCTCATTGTGCTCTGAAATGCTTGCACATTAATATGAAGATTCGGCAGAAATTTCCCAAATAGGGTGACGCTACATTCCCTCTGTTTGTCAGCTGCAACAGCGCCATCGGCAATATCAACAGCCGAGAATCCAGCATGCAGCATAGGGCCGCGGTAAAAGCTAGGATTATGATTTAAAAGAAAAGCTAACCCCTAGCAAGAGATGGAAGCTCTACTCAGACGAGAGAATTATTTGAATGATGTTTGCCATTTTCGATCTTCCTTGAACAGCCTTTTTTCAAAGCTAGGTGGTTCGACCAGTCTTTCCAAACAGGGTGGCAATCAAAACGGGCTATCCATCACAAGTGGAACGAGAATAAAGTTTGAAGTGTTTGCCTTGCAGTGAAGAATGCATTTCATTTAAGGCACTCTTCTTCAAAATGCTTTCGCCTTTTGCGGCCTTCTAGCTTGTCTCTTCCATCTATACTTGGCCCTCTCCCCTTTTTCTTTCCCTCTCCGGTTAATCACCACCCTCCTTCTTCGTTAATATCCCATAGGAGTCGTTAGCGCTTATCGTTCCTTCTTCCCTCTATTATTTGCGGAAACTAAAATCCTATAAATAAATAAAAAACAAACTTTTAGGCTCAAAAGAAAAAAAAAATACTAGGAAAGTATTCCTCCTCTCCGTTCCATTCCATTCCCTTTAATAATTCTGTGTGCCTTTTCTATCTCCGGTCAGAGAGACCCTCCACGTCACAAAAGCATACACACTCAGACAGCACTTCTCATCCATGACTTGAAGAGGGAAAAACACCATAAAGAAAATCGTTGCCTCTCCATGATTGTAACATTTGACCCAAAACACCTTGGAAAAGGGAGAAATAATGAGGTCAAGGAGGAAGAAGGCAAAGAGGCAGTGACCCATTAGTCATATTGCACGTTGCATTCAACAAAAGATAAAAGCACAAGGAAACAAAATCCTTCCATGAGCGTAAACCGTAGGTGGTGGTGGGACTGTGCAGGATGCTACCTTTGACCATGCATTGCTTTCCAACCCCAGCACAAGTAGCTCACAAATTTTTTTTTTTGGGTATTGCCCTTTTTTTTTTTTTTTGGTGAAAAGATCGGTGGGCACCCAAAAATGGAGGTGAGTATATCCCCAATTAAACAAACAGATTGTGTTTACGCTAGGATATTATTCATCAACTCTCGATCAGAAGATTTTGCTAATAATTGATGGTGCACGAATGAGAAAGCGGGCTTGGAAGTTGTACATTAGCAGAAGTTAGTGGCTAAAAGTAGGGATGAGAGAGAGCTAGCTTTGAAGCTGTCGAGAAATAAGCAAGTGGAGAAGTAGGGGGCAAAGAGAGAGACTTGGTTGGTAGATGGTAGTCGGTAGCAATTATTTGAAACGAGATCCTTGGAAGTGTTGGAATCAAAACACCAATGTGGAAGGATGATCAAGTTTTGCATTAAGGATAACTAGAGGCAATGCTTAAAGAATGATCAATCTTCACTTCCACACGAGCTGAAAAAAGCATTGGGTGATTGTCGAACGAAAGAAATGAAGTGGGTGGTTCAGAACATACTTTTTACCTTCTTTTTGCTGAGGTACAAATGCTTGATAAGTGAGTTAACGATTTAAAATGGATTAGGCAAAATGGTAAAACTCAAGATCACCCCTCAATTACTTCTCTGAGAGTAACTGTGGATGTGAAGGTATAATGGTGAACTCGGGGAGTTACATTATAAACTTGCTTTGCATATAATTTTTCACAGTCTATATTGGAAAGTCATAACCGGGCCATCAACTTGTTTAACAAACGAGTGGAGAGAACATTAGAATATTCATAGGCAGAAAAGTTTCGTTTTATAATTGATTCAATAGCTTTAAAGTTTGAGAATCCAAAGAAAAATCGACCTATATTTAAATTAAATTTTCTTGTATGCTATGAAATTATTGTTAGATTCATTATTAATATCTTCACGTACTTTCGCATTGTAAATTGTGTACAACTTATCATGAGGTAGGACATCAGCTCGACGAAGTAAATATATGGAAAAAAAATCATAAAAAAATTCTAAATTATATCTACCGTAATATATTTATCTAAAAAAATTTATGACGTAAAAAATCCCAAATTTGTACCTTATGATACATTTATTGTTCACCAATGTTCTGTTAGATGAGTTTTCAGTAAAATAAATGTCTTTTTTATTTCATTTAAGTTACATTGATGCCATGTCAATACGTTTGTTTTTTCCCTTCCATCTAGGCAGATTTTAACAGTTTTCATTGACAAAACTTTAATAAAGAGTAAGTATGTCATAGGAGAATAAGTTTGAAATTTGTTGTGCTGAAAAAAAAAGTTAAGGTAAATATGTTACGGTTGACATAGTTTAAGGTTTTTGCCCTAAATATCCGAAAGATATTTATGCAAAGATTGACTATAGACTTATATATACATGAATCTCATATCTCAAATTTACCAAATTTTTATTACAAAAGATATGCTGTCTCCCAAGAGATTATGGAATTATATAAAATTGAAACTTCAAATTTCCTATAGACACATCAAATTAGAAAACCTTAGTTGCATTGGATATATTAAATGTGCCGATAAAATGTATTCCCTGTGCTTAGCATAGAACAATCTAATGTCAACTAGTGAGAAGGAAACTTAAAAAGTAAACAGAGATTATATATAAACCTTGAGATGTTATCAATAAAATAAAAGATCTCATTACTTGTGGGATGTCCGCCCCTTTAAAATCATGTAGGTCGGATTCTTACGTGCTGAAAAGGGTTGCCTCTGTGAACAAAGAGCATATGAACGATCCCCATATTTTTCGTGTTTTATCTTGTCCGAACCCCACTTGATCAATCAAATCCAAACCCGCGAATTGCAAAGCAAGACGAGAACTTCTGAAAAAGAAGTTTCCAGTTACAGAAATTCAAGATTTAAACACCCCTCCTCGCCATCACTAGTTTGTTCGATAAAGGCAAAGGCCGGGGCCAACAGAAAAAAACCAATGGAGACGTCACCTCAACTTTTTTTTCCGTCTTATTTATTAATTTATCTGAATAAAGCCCTCTCTCAATTCTCAATCACTTGACTTTACATGTGTATAAAAGATCGGCTTGCGCGCAACAACCCATCTCAAGTGTGGCTTGCATGCAAACTGGATTAACAGCCGCATGCAAAACAGATTGGAACGGATTTTGGCTTTGGTATCAAACTTGAGTCATTCAAGTGAAAGAAAAAATCACACGCAAATAATAAGCATACAAATTTGTAAATAAATTATGGGGATACTTTTAACACACATGTCCGCCGCCGGATGGATGTGGAAAGTTCAACTACAAAGTTTATTCCAGAAACACCTGCCACAAATCATTTAACTTATATAAACAAGGATTTCTAAAGAAATATCAGCCATGGAAAAAAAAAACATTTCATGAGCGAATTTGTAATCTTAAAGGACATGATTACAGACAAAATGCAGGACAAGGATTCGAATCACTTTATCGAAACCAGCCTAACGAGTGACGCAATTTCCATTACGTACGTGCCCCATGCACTAATTCGTTCCTCTCCCACTGACCTTCTCGACCCTCACAAAACCACATACAATAAGCATATTGCGCAAAGGTGGTCGCTCTCTTTCTTGAAAATGTTCATAAGCTCACCCTACAATTATACTCTCGAGTGCACTGTCCTTGGCCAAAGGCGACATCTCGATTGGCCGATTAGAGTAATAATTGATTTTTCCAGGATTCCCAGTGGAGCCCCAAGATTTATCAAAAGTGGGTGTGGACACGTACGCGCGTTGCAAAATAATCTCTTCAGCTTTTGGGACAAGGGGCTTTGTATTTAAAGGGCTGAAGTTTTCATTGCCGGATGCACCCTACAAAGACAGAAGCCATCATAGCCAGTTCGATATTATTTCTCCAGCAGACACTTGGGGAGAGAGAGAAGATATATAAGATAAAAGAGCAAGAGCGATAGGGATGGAGGGGTTTTTTCACAAGTTGAAGCCCTTCCTCGCCGTGGTATTCTTACAATTTGGGCTTGCGGGGATGGATATCCTCTCCAAGGCTGCCCTGAACAAGGGCATGAATAACTACGTCCTCGTGGTCTACCGCCATGCGATCGCAACAATCGTCATTTCCCCTTTCGCCTTCATCCTAGACAGGTATGTCTGTGTGTCTCTCTCTCTCACTATAATCTTAACTAATATACGTGAGAACTGCTTCCTGAGTTTGTTTCCACTCAACAATATTCCTGCATCAATGACAAGCTTTGAGTAACTTTATCAGCGGAGTCTCGCTATCCGACCTTGTTTAATCAAGCGACTTTTATCGGGCCAACACTTCCACGTTTTCTTTGATTCTTTTAGTTTTGGTTAAATGTGTAAGTCTTGACTTTGGATTAATTAATCAAGTGAACATTTCTTCTTCAGGAAAAGAAGGCCGAAAATGACGCTACCCATCTTCATCAGATTGATGGTGCTTGGCTTACTGGAGTAAGTATGGATTATCTTATTATTGCCACGAATTGCACAATTTCAAGGTTTCATGATAAATTGTTCGTGACCACCTTTGACATGTCGTTTCATCTTTCTCCCTCTTTCAGGCCAGTCATTGACCAGAATTTGTACCATTTGGGGATGAAGCACACGACGGCGACATTCGTGGCTGCCATGTACAACATTCTGCCAGCCATCACCTTCATCATGGCTTGGATCATGCGGTAATGAACTTGTGCTGACTCTACTCTTGACACAAGTGAATCACTCTATCGTGACCGTTAGACTTAATCTATCGCTAACATGATATGATAGTTCTTTCATCATAAGGTCTCAAATTCTTTTGATTTGCACTTAGATCAGTCGATAATGCCTATGGTTTAGCTTTTTAAGGCAATGACTTTTCAATCACTACTGGCATAGGCTCGAGAAGGTGAGAATGAAGAGTATTCGGAGCCAAGCCAAGCTATTCGGGACACTGGCGACGGTTGCTAGAGCCATGATCATGACACTGATCAAAGGCCCTGTTCTCGAACTGTTTTGGATAGGAGAAGGAGGGACGACCGCCGACCGCATTCAAAATGGGGGTGCAACCGGTGGGATCAGCCTCCAAAACTCCATCAAGGGTTCTGTCATGATCATCATCGGATGCTTCAGCTCGGCTTGCTTCATGATTCTCCAAGTAATTAATCTAATTTAGCCAATCTTCTCATGTCAAATTAGTACTTAAGTTCAAGTTTTTTCAAAGTTTAGTGCGTTACACTCTGAAAAGAGATGCTTTTAGAAAGCTGCACGTTACAAGGGTTAATCATAACCAGCAATACAAACTAACTTGTGGTGGTGTGGTTTTTTCGGTGACTTCCAATAGGCGATTACGCTACAAAAGTATCCTGCCGAGCTCTCTCTCACGGCTTGGATATGCTTTCTGGGGACAATTGAGGGTGCCGTTGTGGCCTTGCTCATGGAAAGAGGAAACGCCACGATCTGGTTCCTCCAATGGGACACCAAATTACTTGCAACTGTCTATAGTGTGAGCACTTGAACTTAATGATTATTTAATTGATTTTCTTTTACGTAATGACCTGTGAAACTTAAGAGAATGCCTTCCACTATTATCACTTGTCGTCGTTGGTGATCCTTCATTGTGATGTTCCTTAGGAAATTAACTGAACCCAGGTCATACTGTTTTTCTTATGTATTACTTTGCTAATTTTCGACTAAAAGAAAAAGGGCGGATCGATGAGAGTTTCACCCACTGATTTAGATAACTGCATTGGAAATTTTGAAATTTACCACAAAAGTACAATTGAATCATAAAACTCACACAAATTATAATCAAGTCCTTCAACTTGTTAAAATAATGTGATCAAGTCCTTTCATTAACTTCGCCCATTCTACTAACAAAAAATGACATGACTTTTTTTTCCTCTCTCCTACACAGCGCTATAATGGCTAAAATATGAAGGTTAAAACAACGTCATCTTGATCCAAATATGGTTTTTAAATCTAAATATTGTTTAAATGAGACTAAAAAACTAAGTTGAAAAAAAATAGAGGCAAAATGACGAGTGCCTGCAAGGCCCTCACTACCATCGCCCCACCATCGTTGGCCACTAGCTAGGGTCTGGCAACCCTCGTCGACCACTGGCCGGTCATCCCATCATCGTCGACCACTAGAAATCATTTTTTTATCTTTGAAACAAGAAAGTTACCTTCCCAGCTCTTTCATTACGAAGTTGACATATGAGTCATGCCATAATTGGTAAATGCAGGGAATAGTGTGCTCAGGAATGGCTTACTACATCCAAGGTATGGTCATGAAAGACAGAGGACCTGTTTTTGTCACTGCCTTCAGTCCTCTAAGCATGGTCATCGTCGCCATCTTGAGTACCTTCATATTAGCTGAGCAGCTTTTCTTGGGGAGGTACTTCTCTTTTCCTCCTCCAATTTCTCCCCTAGTCCATGCTAATTATCAGTTTCAAAACCATATTATGCTAATTAATTTTGTTGCGTCAGGATCGTTGGGGCCATTGTCATTGTGGCCGGTTTATATTTGGTCGTGTGGGGCAAAAGCAAGGACTACGAGTCTTCTCCTTCACCAATAGACGAGCAAGAGGCGTTGCCAAGGGAGGAAAACGGGAAGGAGAGCTCTAGTCATGAGATGATCACGATCAGCACATGTAAAGACAAAGAAGAAACTCTGGAAACTAACAGAAAATGATTGGCCATTTGTAAATTTGACATTTGTAGTCACGCAAAATTCTTTTATTAAGAAGATTCTAATCAATCATTTTCAAGAGAGGCCTTTACAATTGTGAACATATGAAAATTTTGGTACATCGATGTTTTCTGGAAGCAAGATTCGTCATTTTGTTGACATCTAACAAATAATTAAATGACTTTGGAAATTAAGTCAGAGTAGGCCTTTCATGCAAATTGCCATATAGGTATTTACTGAGAATAGAACCAAAACATCAGGGTCACAAACTTGTTCAAGCTGTGACCCAACGTGTGGCAAATCTATGTAGTGGGATTCACAGAAAGTAACTTAAGTCGGTGACTTCAACTTTTCACTTTTGATTTTTTTATATGATCAACGACGCCTGCACTTTCATTTTTAATTAACTCAAGACAATTTAAACTTTCAAAATACTCAAAATCTCGACACACCGAATTGTGTGTAGTACTTTCGCAATTTTCGGAATGTAAAATGGGAGATTTTTTTATAGGGAAAATGAAAAAAGAAATGACAAGTACATGAAAATCTGCCCCGGACGATGTGTTTTTTCCCTTGTTTGGGCCCAACTTTTGTATTAAGACAATGTACCAACTCGCATTGGGCGGGACACCGTTCAGCAACAAAGTTGAGTTGATCCATTATGTGCAAAAATTAGTGATTCTCGGCCTGGCCCTTGTAGACCCGAATATGTTGAACAAGAAATAATAAAAATCCCATTTAAGTATAAGTTTGAGAGAGTTAACCTACCGACCCACTTTTGATCCGAAATAATAACAACATTTCCATAGAAAATATGGTGTTATGGTGTTTGTGGTAATACCTTGGTTTCCTTCACATATTGGTTTGTCTTTGCCATAGAAAATATGCCGACAAGGCCTTAACTCCTAAACTTCAGCCCCGAGCCAAGGACCCTTTGTGCAATCGTTTGCATCTATCCCTCCCTTAAAGGAACTTCCTCACTATGCCTTGCATGCTTTTCCATCCTCCCACACACACACAAAAATGCGGTAGATGTTCATAATAAGTATCGAACCACAAAGGATCTCCATCATATTGTCGTCAAAAGTTCCCCAGTTTCAAAGGTGAAAAGATCGAGAGATTTATTCTGGCTCTACCATACTTTTGTGATGTTACTCCTTTTGACTCCATATCCACATCCAAGACTGGCCCTATCTTATCAGCTACTCATCAAACCACCTCCTCCGAGAAGTATTTATAGGAAAGGCCATGAAATTGTACCCAAAAAGTACAATGGTAAAGAGTGACCTTAATGGAGGTTTATAAAGCTCCCAAGTCTTTCATAGAACAAGTTATTTGCAAAGGACCAAATACTACGTTCTTGTTGCTTTCAGATTTGAAAATTATGGCGAAGAGTCCCTGATCAATTTGAGAAAGGTTACCTCATCTGCCCTCCAAGCTTCCTCATTGTGCTCTGAAATGCTTGCACATTAATATGAAGATTCGGCAGAAATTTCCCAAATAAGGTGAGGCTACACTCTGTTTGTCAGCTGCAACAGCGCCATCAGCGACATCAACAGCCGAGAATCCAGCTTGCAGCATTGGGCGGCGGTAAAAGCTAGGATTACGATTTAAAAGAAAGGCTAGCCCCTAGCAAGAGATGGAAGCTCTACTCAGACGAGAGAATTCTTTGAATGATGTTTTCCATTTTCGATCTTCCTTGAACAGCCTTTTTCAAAGCTAGGGGGTTCGACCAGTCTTTCCAAACATGGTGGCAATCAAAACGGGCTATCCATCACAATTGGAACGAGAATAAAGCTTGAAGTGTTTGCCTTGCAGTGAAGAATGCATTTCATTGAAGGCACTCTTCTTCAAAATGCTTTCGCCTCTTGCGGCCTTCTGGCTTGTCTCCTCCATCTATACTTGGCCCTCTCCCCTTTTACTCTCCCTCTCCGGTTAAGCACCACCCTCCTTCTTCGTTAATGTCCCACAGGAGTCGTTAGCGCTAATCGTTCCTCCTTCCCTCTATTATTTGCGGAAACTAAAATCCTATGAAAAAACAAACTTTTAGGCTCAAAAGAAGAAAAAAAATACTAGGAAAATATTCCTCCTCTCCTTTCCATTCCATTCCCTTTAATAATTCTGTGTGCCTTTTCTACCTCCGGTCAGAGAGACCCTCCACGTTACAAAAGCATATACACTCAGACAGCACTTCTCATCCTTGATTCGAAAGGAGGAAAACACCATAAAAAAATCGTTGCCTCTCCATGATCGTAACATTTGACCCAAAACACCTAGGAAAAGGGAGAAAAAATGAGGTTAAGGAGGAAGAAGGCAAAGAGGGAGTAACCCATTAGTCATATTGCACATTGCATTCAACAAAAGATAAAGGCACAAGGAAACAAAACCCCCCATGAGCGGAAACCGTGGGTGGTGGTGGGACTGTACAGGATGCTACCTTCGGCCATGCATTGCTTTCCAGCCCCAGCCCAAGTAGCTGTCAAAATATTTTTCGGTGAAAAGATCGGTGGGCACCCAAAAATAGACAAGAGTATATCCCCAATTAAACAAGCAGATTGTGTTTATGCTAGGATATTATTCACAAATTCTCAATCAGAAGATTTTACTAATAATTGATGGTGCATGAATGAGAAAGCGGGCTTGGAAGTTGTACATTAGCAGAAGTTAATGGCTAAAAGAAGGGATGAGAGAGAGAGCTAGCATTGAAGCTGTCGAGAGAATAGGCAAGTGGAGAAGTGGGTGGCAAAGAGAGAGACTTGGTTGGTGGATGGCAGTCGGTAGCAATTCTTTGAAACGAGATCCTTGGAAGTGTTGGAATCAAAACACCAATGTGGAAGAATGATCAACTTTTGCATTAAGGATAAATAGAGGCAATGATTAATAATTTTTGCATTAAGGATAACTAGAGGCAATGCTTAAAGAATGATCAATTTTCACTTCCACGCGAGCTGAAAAAAGCATTGAGGGATGAAGTGGTTGGTTGGGAACATACTTTTTACCTTCTTTTTGCCGAGGTACAAATGCTTGATAAGTGAGTTAACGATTTAAAATGAATTAGGCAATGTAAAACTCAAGATCACCCCTCAATTACTTCTCTAAGAGTAATTGTGGATGTGAAGGTATAATAGTGAACTCGGGGAGTTACATTATAAGCTTGCTTTGCATATAATTTTTTACGGTCTATATTAGGTCATAACCGGGCCATCAACTTGTTTAACAAACGAGTGGAGAGAACGTTAGAATATCCATAGGCAGAAAAGTTTCGTTTTATAACTGATTATATAGCAATAAAGTTTAAGGATCCAAAGAAAAATAGACCTATATTTAAATAAAATTTTCTTGTATGCAATGAAATTATTGTTAAATTCATTATTAATGTCTTCACATACTTTCATATTGTAAATTGTGTACAACTTATCATGAGGTAGGACATCAGCTCGACGAAGTAAATATTTGGAAAAAATCATAAAAAATTCTAAATTATATCTACCGTATATTTATTCAAAAAAAATTTATGACATAAAGAATCCTAAATTTGTACCTTGTAATACATTTACCGTTCATCATTGTTCTTTAGATGAGTTTTTAGCAAAACAAATGTCTATTTTATTTTATTTAAGTCATATTGATACCATGTCAATACTGTTTGCTTTTTGCAATCCATCTAGGCAGATTTTAACAATTTTCATTGACAGAACTTTGACAAAGTGGCATGCTGGCTGCACGCTAGTGGCACATCGGTTGCACGCTAGTAGCACGCCCCTTTGAAATCATGTAGGTCGGATTCTTATGTGCAAAATGTTGCCGGCCATCACCTTCATTATGGCTTGGATCATGCGGTAATGAACTTGTGCTGACTCTATTCTTAACACAAGCGAATTACTCTATCGTGACCGTTAAACTTAATCTATCGTGAACATGATATGATAGTTCTTTCATCGTAAGGTCTCAAATTCTTTTGATTTGCACTCGGATCAAGCGATAATGCCTATGGTTTAGCTTTTTAAGACAACAACTTTTCAATCACAACTAGCATAGGCTCGAGAAGGTGAGAATAAAGAGTATCCGGAGCCAAGCCAAGCTGTTCGGGACACTGGCGACGGTTGCTGGAGCCATGATCATGACACTAGTGGCACGCCAACTGCACGCTAGTGGCACGCCGGTTGCACGCTAGTGGCACACCCCTTTGAAATCATGTAGGTCGGATTCTTATGTGCAGAATGTACAACATTCTACCAACCATCACCTTCATCATGGCTTGGATCATGTGGTAATGAGCGTGTGCTGACTCTATTCTTGACACAAGCGAATTACTCTATCGTGACCGTTAAACTTAATCTATCGTGAACATGATATGATAGTTCTTTCGTCATAAGGTCTCAAATTCTTTTGATTTGCACTCGGATCAAACGATAATGCGTATGGTTTAGCTTTTTAAGACAACAACTTTTCAATCACTACTAGCATAGGCTCGAGAAGGTGAGAATAAAGAGTATTCAGAGCCAAGCCAAGCTGTTCGGGACACTGGCGACGGTTGCTGGAGCCATGATCATGACACTGATCAAAGGCCCTGTTTTCGAACTATTTTGGACAGGAGGAGGCACGACCGCCAACCGCATTCAAAATGGGGGTGCAACTGGTGGGATCATCCTCCAGAACTCCATCAAGGGTTCTGTCATGATCATTGTCGGATGCTTCAGCTCGACTTGCTACATGATTCTCCAAGTAATTAATCTAATTTAGCCAATCTTCTCATGTCGAATTAGTACTTAAGTTTAAGTTTTTTCAAAGTTTAGTGCCTTACACTCTGAAAAGAGATGCTTTTAGAAAGTGGCACGTTACGAGGGTTAATCATAACCAGCAATACAAACTAACTTGTGGTGGTGTGGTTTTTTCAGTGACTTCCAATAGGCGATTACGCTACAAAAGTATCCTGTCGAGCTCTCTCTCACGGCTTGGATATGCTTCCCGGTTGCCATCGTGGCCTTGCTCATGGAAAGAGGAAACGCCACAGTCTGGTTCCTTTGATGGGACACCAAATTACTTGCAACTGTCTATAGTGTGAGTACTTGAACTTAATGATTATTTAATTGATTTTCTTTTACAAAATGACCTGTGAAACTTAAGAGAATGCCTTCCACTATTATCACTTGTTGTCGTTGGTGATCCTTCATCGTCAAGTTCCTTAGGAAATTAACTGAACCCAGGTCATACTATTTTTCTTATGTCTTACTTTGCTAATTTCAGTATTTTCGACCAAAAGAAAAAGGGTGGATCCATGAGAGTTTCACCCACTAATTTAGATAACAGCATATATTATAGGGATAAGTGCACTGAAAATTTTGAAATTTACCACAAAAATCAATTGAATCATAAAAATCACACAAATTATAATCAAGTCGTTCAACTTGTTTCATTAGTCATATTGCACATTGCATTCAACAAAAGATAAGGGCACAAGGAAACAAAACCCCCCATGAGCGGAAACCGTGGGTGGTGGTGGGACTGTACAGGATGCTACCTTCGGCCATGCATTGCTTTCCAGCCCCAGCCCAAGTAGCTGTCAAAATATTTTTCGGTGAAAAGATCGGTGGGCACCCAAAAATAGACAAGAGTATATCCCCAATTAAACAAGCAGATTGTGTTTATGCTGGGATATTATTCACAAATTCTCAATCAGAAGATTTTACTAATAATTGATGGTGCATGAATGACAAAGCGGGCTTGGAAGTTGTACATTAGCAGAAGTTAATGGCTAAAAGAAGGGATGAGAGAGAGAGCTAGCTTTGAAGCTGTCGAGAGAATAGGCAAATGGAGAAGTGGGGGGCAAAGAGAGACTTGGTTGGTGGATGGTAGTCGGTAGCAATTCTTTGAAACGAGATCCTTGGAAGTGTTGGAATCAAAACACCAACGTGGAAGAATGATCAACTTTTGCATTAACGATATATAGAGGCAATGATTAATAAGTTTTGCATTAAGGATAACTAGAGGCAACGGATGACCAGGTCAAGTCAACAAGTCCAGTCAACGGTCATACGGGTCGGGTCTCAAGTCGGATAACCGAGTCAGGTCGGACAAACCAACCGGCCAAACAGCAGGCTGACATCAGCCGTGCGTGCGTGCGGGCGATTGCTCATGCGCGTGCACCACACGAGCGGGCAGTTATTCGCACGCGTGCAGCACACGTGCGAGCGGTTGCCCGCACGCATGCGTGCGGCAGACGCGCCTGAGGAATTAATTTTGTTGGGGAGGTACTTCTCCTTTTCGTACTCAAATTTCTCCCCTAGTCCATGCTAATTATCAATTTCAAAACCATATTGAGCTAATTAATTTTGTTGCATCAGGGTCGTCGACGCCATTGTCATCGTGGCCGGTTTATATCTGGTTGTGTGGGGCAAAAGCAAGGACTGCAAGTCTTCTTCTCCTTCACCAACAGACGAGCAAGAGGCGTTGCCAACGAAGTTGGTCGACCCTGGGGGCAATGGGAAGGAGAGCTCAAGTCATGAGATGATCACGATCAGTACATGTAAAGACGAAGAAGAAACTCCAGAAACTAACAGAAACTGATTGGCCATTTGTAAATTTGACATTTGTAGTCACATAAAGTCCATTAATTAAGAAGATTCTAATCAATCATTTTCGAGAGAGATCTTTGCAATTGTGAACGTACGGCGATTTTGGTACGCCGATATTTTCTGGAAGCAAGTCGTGCATTTTGTTGACACCTAACAAATACTTAAATGATTTTGGAAATTAAGTCAGAGTAGGCCTATCATGCAAATTGCCGTATAACTATTTACCGAGAATAGAACCAAAACATCAGGATCACAAACTTTTTCAAACTGTGACCCAAAGTAAGCGAGGCAAATCTATGCAATGGGATTCACAGAAAGCTACATGAGTCAGTGACTTCAACTTTAAGCTTTTGATTTTTTTATAAGATTAACAATGCCTGCACTTTCATTTTTAATTAACTCAAAACATTTTAAACTTTCAAAATACTCCAAATCTTGACACGTGGAATTGTGTGTAGTACTTTCGGAATTTAATATAGGAGATATTTTTTAGTGAAATTAAAAAAGGAAATTACAAGTAGATGAAAGTCTGCCCCAGAAGATGTGTGTTTTCCTTTATTTGGGCCCAACTTTTGTATTAAGACAATATATCAACTCGCATTGGGCCGTACACCATTCAGGGACGAAGTTGAGTTGATCCATTATGTGCCAAAATTACTAGTTCTCGGCCTCGCCCTTGAAGATCCGAATATGTTGAACAAGAAATAATAAAATCTCATTTAAATATAAGCTTGAGAGAGTTAACCTACTGACCCAGTTTTGATCCGAAATAATAACAACATTATCATAGAAAATATGGTGTTATGGTGTTTGTGGTAATACCTTGGTTTATTTCACATATTGGTTTGTCTAACTCTTTAACTTCAGCCCCAAGCCAAGCCCAGGACCCTTTGTGCAATCATTTGCATCTATCCCTCCCTTAAAGGAACTTCCTTACAATACCTTGCATGATATTCCATTCTCCCACACGAAAAACAAAAATGCGGCAGGCATTCATTATAGGTATTGAACCTCGAAGGATCTCCATAATAAATCGTTAAAAATTCCTGATTTCGAAAGGTTAAAAGACCAAGAGATTTATTCTAACTCTACCATACTTTTGTGATGTTACTCCTTTTGACTCCATATCCACATCCAAGACTGGCCCTTATCTCATCAGCTACACGTCGAACCACCTCCTCCGAGAAGCATTCATCGTACAGGCCATGAAGTTTGAATCCAAAAAGCACAATGGTAAATGAGTGACATTAACGGAGGTTTATAAAGCTCCCAAGTCTTTAATAGAACAAGTTAGATGCAAAGGACCAAATACTGCGTTCTTGTTGCTTTCAGATTTGAAAATTATGGCGAAGAGTCCCTAATCAATCTGAGAAAAGGTTACCTCAGCGGCCCTCCAAGCTTCCTCATTGCGCTCTGAAATGCTTGCACATTAATATGAAGCTTCAGCACAAATTTCCCAAATAAGGTGAGGCTACATTCCCTCCGTTTGTCAGCTGTAACAAGGCCATCGGCAACATCAACAGCCGAGAATCCAGCTCGCAGCATAGAGCCACGACTCTGGTAAAAGCTAGGATTACGATTTAAAAAGAAAAGCTTAGCAAGAGATGGAAGCTCCACGGAGACGAGAGAATTCTTTGAATGAGTCGATCTTCCTTGAACAGCCTTTTTCCAAAGCTAGGTGGTTCGACCACTCTTTCCAAACAGGGTGGCAATCGAAACGTGCTATCCATCACAACTGGAACTAGAATAAAGCTTAAAGTGTTTGCCTTGCAGTGAAGAATGCATTTCATTGAAAGCACTTTTCTGCAAAATGTTTTCAATGATTTCCGATGTTTCACACACGGAAACCCCCAATTGAGTGAAAACTACCGCTATTCTTCTAAAACTGACCGTTTCGAAAGTTTAAGCTCGATCTCTCTCTCGATCCTAGAGGAATTCATTATCAAAGCTTATAATCAAATACAAGAAAACTATTCCCTTTGCAATTTAAGTTACCAAACCAGGTGAAAACGACCATTTTCAGGGAAACGATTTTCAAAACATTCCCTTCTATTATGAAGTTGTTTGCAAAACAAACTACAAAGCATCTAAGCGCCTAGTTGAATACATCATACTTGTAATTCCACCAAGAGTGATGAACGAAGAGCAGAGAGAAATGCTCCACAGTGACAAAACGAAAACAGATCTCACAGCGAAAGAAGACCTGATGAGTCTCTTACAAGGCAGAGCATTGGCTTAATTAGACTCACTTAATCGAGTCAGTCCAACATAAATTACCGATTCACCTCTAATGTGCATCCTACAAAAATGTCTGTTACAAAATGTAATTAATTTTTTGGGGAATTATCAGCAAGTCATCCTCATTCTTGAAATTCACTAACTACTTGTGCATGGTGAAGTATAACTACAACTCCCAGTGCAACCAGTCAAAGTGCTGTATTAAAGCATTGCTCCAGTGGATGCGGATGCAGTGGCAATGCGATGGAAATGGTTTTCATAACCAATGAGTCTCACCTGTTAACCTCAACAACTGAAGGGAAAGTAGAGAAGAATTCATTTGATCTCAAAATGTTTTCTACATTCCAATGCCATGCTGACTTTCCCGCACTGAACATCAACCATGAGAGCTGCATGAGCAAAACTTTCCTTTCCATTGCCTAGAGTCGGCCATAAGTTAACCCCAGAAAGCTGAATAAAACCAAATCATGACAATTGGTGGAACTTCTAGATGTGGCTGTCATGGTTGGATAAGTTTAGCAGACACTTATCCAGGTAAAACTGCCCTTGCAAACTGAAGGACTCAGTGTGAGCAAATCACAGCTCTTGTTTAGTGGACAAAAAGTTGTTACAAAAAGGGGCTTCAAGAACCACACCCTGATCAGTACCGCCTCACGCATACTTCCCCGCAGAAGGAAAAGGGTTCCTCAATCCAGGAAAAACATCTCCATCAGATTGACCGACACAATTCCTAACAAGTAGAATTAAATATAGAAAACAGCATCACGATGTATACCTACATAATAGTTTAGACAAGGCAGCTTATGACAATTGCTTCCCTTAATCCTCCCCATATATACGCTGAAGTTCTCGGGTTGCAGCTAAATATGACTCTGAAAAGAGCAAATTGAGCTTTTTGAGAAGACTATGCAAGATGACAGTAAAATTGGAAGATAACAATCGTTCATATGATTCTTCGAAGTTCATCATGCTAAAGCAAAGGCATTGTTGAGAGAAGAAAGTCAGCATTACCTTTCCAGAGACGGAAGGATTTTTGATTGATTGGTGAACCAGTAATAGTTTGCATGACTTCAAACAACATATTTTGGGGTGTGCTCCTGAGTTCCTGAACAATCCCATAGATGGTCTTTCCATTGTCGAAGTATATGTGGTTATTCGGGTGTTTGGTCTTGCAGCCAGCATGTCGTTCAAATTCATATGCATTAATTACCTAACAGTCCATTTCATCCTCAGTTCAATCAGTAAATAAATTACCTAGAAGCAGGTCGACCAGATACAAGTCCAGAAATGCACTTACCTTTGTGAAATTACATGATTGACAGCCGCATAAATATCCAGAACCTCTAATCACACCACGGAGCTCCTTCTAAACAAAGAACCAGCTCCATATCACTGTAAGATGAAACTGTCTAAAATTTGTGAACACATCTAAAGCGACATTACCTCTCGTGACCATGCAGCATACTTCACAGATATCCCATCTAAAATGCCAGTTGATAGCAAGCTTCTGACATTTGAGGGGAAGTTGTTCGAACCTTTCTTAGAAGTATTTTGCTCCTCTTTCTTCCGCGAGAAATTTTCAACTCCAGAGGCAACAGTCGAAGTAGAAGTAGGAAACACATCGCCATTTGACTTAATTAACTGATTGCTATTGACTGCATCTGACATTTGAACAGAAGGCAGACCACAGAACAAATTGTTACTGTATATAAGCCTCCTTGAGGAATTCGCCTCATCATTGTCAGGGCTGCCAAAGGATATGATAGTGCTTTGGCCTAAACCATAGGAGTGACACATGGATAAACTATTGCTGTCGTCATTATTGTAGATGTTACCTGCCGGAACAGAGATGTGATGCTCTTTGCCATAAATATGGCCTGTTGACATGGAACAATCATCTGCCTTGTAGCTTTGGCCCATAGACAAAACATTGTTATCCACATGAATAGACAAGGCATCACCATGCCCTTTGTATGCCTGTCCAGCACTCTCACCATCATTTTCATACAGTTTCCCGACAGACATGACACTGTTGCTTTCACCCAGATCACTAGTGGCTGAAGACATGATGTTGCCATCTCCTACACCAGAAGCAAGAACAGTTGATACAGGATCTTCTTCTTCCTTACAGAAAGATTGAGCTGTGAACATGGCACTGGAAGCCACCCTATTGTAGCCATGTCCCATTGATGAAGGAGTCGCATTGTCAGAGCCCTTAACATGGTTCACTTTCACTTTTCGCAGACAACCATAATTAAGCCCTGATCCAGGAACTTCTGGCACATGAGACATTGACAAGCCAAATGAGGAATTACTAGGAAAAAGTTCTTCATGCATTTTTCTCCCCATATTCAGTTTTTCCTCGCCAATAGATGGAGCACATCTCTCATTATACTTGACAGCTCCAGTCGTTTCAGTATCAAGTACTTGGTCAGAGAAATGGGCGGGGGCAGAAACTGTGTTAAAACCAGAAGTAAAGCCCCATGGAGATGAGTTCATGCTCAAAAGTCCTAAAAAGGAAGTGTTGCTCGGAACTTCTATAGCCTGTTTCTTGCTGGGATGCTCTGCCTCAGGGCCATCCATGAACCACTGTTGCGACCACTTGGCTTCTACTCTGGAAGCACTATCGTAAGCCATCTCACTGTTAGTTAAGCCACCAGCTTCCTTTCCCGTCCAAAAGCCCTGATTCTGGAAAGACTACCCAAAGAAATGGCTTAGAATCTTGTATTTCAGGATTGACAGAAGAAATACTTGCCATCCTTCACAAAATGTATGCACAGTTTTACCACCATGACACCACCACTACTCATTGCATTCTTTCCAAAGTCCACAAAGCATTTCTCATATTAACATCAAGCAAGACTCGACCATCAAAATCACACATACTTAATGCAAAATGTAAAGCTTCCATGGTGCTTCTTAATATTGTTTATGAGTCTCTGCTTAATTGCAAGTTGAAATTTAGAAATTGCTTCATCTTAATTATTCCCGGTGACAAATTGTTCGGTTTTGACTCTTTGAATCAATCAAACAATCCTTAAACCAAGAAGTTATTAGAAACAGCCAACTACATAGTATTAGTCAAAACAAGAAAAGAACAGAATCCTTAGACAATGCAAAATGCATAAAGTAATCTGACAGCAGATCGTTTAAAGTTGCTTCAAAATAACATGTTCATGGGGCAAATATTATTCGTTCAAGCACTACAAACTTCTTAGTAGCAGTGTCCATAAGCAATTCCTGGCATACACAGGTAAATGTCCAGAATCTGCTGCAATTCCTGGTATAAATAGGTAAATGTCCAGAATCTGCTGAGTCCATTGCCTTGTTACAATGTGCGAGGATAAAGAAGTTCTCCAAATACAAAAAGCAATGTAGCAGCTCTCAAGAGCTCATACAAGAACAAACACTCGAAGAAATCGATTGCTATAACATTAGGTCCTTCACAGGTCCTTCCCATGGGATGGTGCAATCCTAATAGCTCACGCAAAAGGAACATAAAGCCAGTGAAATGCCTATGTAAGCTCCAATCTCAATCACAAATGCACAAAGATCACAAAACAGCATGTGCCCTCAATAAAATCTCAACTTGAGAAAACCACATCCATCCATAACGAAACGGAGCATACCATCTCTCTCAGCACGACACAGGATAGTCTAACTCCACTGCTCGTCACTTGTCATAAGCCGAAAGGGTCAGACCGACAGGCAAAGCACTCGAAATGCACAAACTTTATCAGCAACGCCCTTGCACTGGCTACAAACTATTCGATTTGACTCCAAACAAGCCCTCAACAAGCGTTTCCAAGTCGAAGCCAGTCCACACACACGCCTGCCACGAAGAAAGAAACAATCCGGTCAGTTCCCGCAGGAAACGACCTCGAAATGTCCCAACCTGTCCGCGATTTTGCTGTTGGATTGCGCAATCACCGCATGCAAACAGGACAGTCGGATTCCTAATCCGACGAATACTCAATCCCGAATCTCTAGTTCACGTGACTCCACTTTGCCTTTCGTCGCACTCATTCTCTCACAGAACAAAGGAAGGAAAAGAAAGAGAGAGAGACGAATCCACCGACGAGCGAGAGACGCTACGAACGCTATGGAATAGGTTAACTTCCAAAGAACTTCACAGAAAAGAGAGAAACATCGAAGATAGCATCTTGCACCTCCCACCTACCATGACGGAGTAGAGACATGAAGCGGAGCTACGATCGGAGAACGCGCCGGCGACCGTACGGACGCGGATCGCGGCGAGATCTGAAGGTTCTCGCAAAACCGAGAGAGAGAGAGAGGGAGAGGGAGAGGGGGATAGATTTTTTTTCAGGTTTTCTATTTTCTCGTCGCGGAGGAAAATGATGCCAGATGGTGCCCTGCACGATCAGGGTTCGTGGAGCCATCATCATCACCGTACACGTGGGTTAAACCTACGGCTGCTCGAAAGCAAGCTCTTCGGCAGCTTGGTGGGCCGCACTGGGCCCAGAACACTGGGCCCACGTAGGGCCCGTCATCTTCTATTTATTTTTATGGAATTTTCAATTTCTTACGAGGGGCCTGGTTAATTATTTTATTTAATTTGAGCACCCCCGAGATATGTGGAAGACCGTGGAATTGAGTGGTCCTCGCCATGGCCCCATGGAGTTGTTGTGGTCCTTGGACATGCCTTGAAAAAGGAGGACGGACGGGCAGAAATTTGATTGACGCTGTCACGAAAATGTTAATCGTTTTTTTTTATCGGATTCGATACTTCTCGATGAATTTTGATTGTTTTTAATCGGGAACACGACACTTTGAGTGGTTGAACTAGCGAGAGGAAAATTCGCAGTAAGACGAGCAACCCTCATCAGTGCATCATACGCTCAATCGCCCGATACGAATCTTCAGACATGCAGTTTAAAGCCGCTAAAGTGCACTGCTGATCTCAATGGAAGCTATGATCATTCCAGTTGTTACAGTACGTACAAATGACTTTGTCCGAGAAAAGGAAAGAGGACAGAAACCTTCCTTAGCTAACACTTTGCTGTCAGGACTCAATCTAGGGTCACTGCTCATCAGTCGATGAGCAAGTTCTGTTGCCTCTTTTGACGCTTGACGAGCATGTCGGATCCCGGCCCGCTGATACCGCCCTTCCTCAATACAACTCACCATTCATATCTGCAAAAGGAGCTCTATCGGGCAGCTGCGAGTCTATCGCCTGGTGAAGCTTGCCTTCTATCCAATCGCCTCTGATTTCGTTCTCTGAATTTACTTCGCTCAAACAGGTCCGCATCTCCTCGATGGATGCTAGACTTGGAACGGTTATGACCCGTTTCCTAGGAGTTGTGGATGTGTGCTCATCAACCTATGCACAATGTGCTGCGAATTAGTCATGTCGTGATATACTTCTGTTTCGACAATGCAACTCGAAGAATCAAATAGGCAGTTTAAGTATGAGACAGTTTACCAGATAATCCTTCGTGAGGCACTGTTCTGCTTTGCTTCTGATTTCTGAAACGCCCACTCCATGCTTCTCTGTGATTGACTTTAGCTGACCCAAGGATGAGGCTGCCATGGAGTCTAATTTCTCCTTATGGTCACGATCCGATTGTAGTGAATCTGGCAAGTCCAATCGACCAAGGCATGAGAACAGTACATAAAGCAGACAGCAACATCAATGGCCAAATGAAGACTGTTACCACAAATAGCGGTGACCATATCATCAGCTCTAGCAGCAAAATCTCTATCTGTGGAGGAAGATTCAGATCTAAGTCGTTCACATAAATCCTGGTTTTCGCCTTTATTTTCCCTGCTTAAGCCATTGAGGAGTCACGTTATGAGAAAAAGAACAAAGAAATGTGAAGAAACAGTTCATGATAGAGAGGATTTTACCTCACTAGAGATGCTATCTTGTCTATGCTAACATTCTTGAACTCATTTATGGCAGAGGCAGCACTCTCCCATTGTCTTCCGGAATTATCCACAACCTTTGAACTGCATTACACAAAGAGAGAAAAGGATAACGTGTGATGTAGATAGGGTAGCTAAATTAACTTACAATAAGAAGCCTGATGTTCTGACAATCAATTTGTTATGTATGTTTTAGCTCCCACACTTTCAGTAGTCCTTGCTGGGCTACAAGGCAAGACTTTATTCATTCTCGAGTTGTGTGTCAGGGCCAGACTATCCACTTCTAGGCTAGGAAAGAAGTGTTTTTAAGCAAACAGATTAAATAAAATATAATAAGTTCAATACTAAGAGAAGCCACATATCTTGTTGTGATTCAACAGATACTAGCTCAAACATGACAAGCTGTATTTCATGTATAATAGCTCAAAGAGGTTTCCAAATACACTTCAGGTAAATTAAAACCATACCACTCTTCAAAGCAGCTGTCCAATACGGCCCTGGATTCACCCGCAGAAAATGTATCTTCCAGGAAATTGTTTTCTGCCTCAACCATGTATTTAGTGAACTCTTTTCTACCATCAGCTGCAATATGCTGCATGTTGGTAGTTTGATGATGCAATCTCTGCTCCTCCCTTGTATTTAAGTCGATTATGCCATTAGCTGCCTCTGAGACCTAACGATCAGGAAAGACGTCAAAAGCACAGCAAAAAACTGCCACAAAATTTACTAAGACCCTTCTTATTCGTAAATAATGGGTGTAGCTTTAATAGCAGAAATCATCACATTCTGAGAAAATGCCCCACCATTTTATTTTTCTTAGATGTCAAATTTGCCAAAATTGCAGCAACTTGCTCCAAAGCCAGTCTTTCCTCTGTCGCCGCTTCTTCCTGTTTCAAGACAATCCATAAGCCAAAAGCTTCCACAAGGCTCCATTATAAAATGCAGATATCTTGGAAGTATCTTATCTGACCTTAAATTTCTTCTCAAAATCATTCAGTTGGCAGATCCTTTCAGCGTGGCATTCTTCTATGATTGACTTGATTTCAGAAGCATGATGGTGAACATCATTGAAAAAGTCCATGGTTGCCTTGGATACTACGTGTGCAGAAACCAAAGTTCTTCGTAATCCCTATATTATTCCAATTATGATGCAGTAAAGATTTGACGCATTTTCAGTATGGGTCACAGGTTCACATAGACCAGTCAATGAGCAGATAAAACCAGATCCGGACATGAGAAGAAGAAGGTGGTATATTACCTCTTCCTGTTGCTGCGCAGAAAATGCCAGTATTTCTTTCTGTTCAGCAAGAGCATGATGGATGTCTCTGATGATCCCCTTGGCCTCCAATACTAACTTGACTATATACTGCAAAAATAGCACAGAATTTGATTTAATGAGAGCAGTAAACATAAGTTCACAGGCAGAATGGACTTCTAAGTTCATACTTCCTGAATGCCCTTCGTCTCTGTTGAGATTTTACAATTTATTTGGTCAAGGTCAGAGGCAGCTTTCATCTGTAGTTTATTGGCATAATCAGTCAATGCAGACAGTCCTAAACTATGTGTCGTCGTCATCTTTTCGACCTTTGAACGCAGACTCTCTGTTGCCTGGCATGTTTGATAAAACTATCCATTAGAACTATTATGAGACAAGCATGCAATCTTTTAAAGCAAGCAGTTGTCTCACATCATTTTTACTTGCAAGAAACAAGGAGACATGTTCTTCCATGCATCTCATTTCTTGCTGTTGTTGAGAAACTGAGCCCAGGATAGTCCTATGCAAGTTTTTCAAGCTTTGATCAAGTTGAGAACCAAACGTCAAGACAATATTATGGTTCTCTGCTTCCATCCCTACTTTTGTAGTCTGCATAGGAGAAGATAATATTAGATCCTCAAGAGCAATCTTTGTGGAGGCACCCATAAATTTACTTTAGGGAAAATTCTCAAGTCATCAGTGAGGAAATAGGTACTTTGGTGGATCAAAGGGAAAGTGAACCATGCAGAACTTGTAATATTGCTCTGTTTTCTTGGTAAAAGAAATATTCTTTAGACAGAACCACCTCAAACTCAAAAAGATAGAGCAGTCTCCTCACTGTTTCAGCTAATAGTATATAATATGCAACTTTACAACCACAAAAAGAAGCAGTACCTAATTTCCCAAACAACAAACTTAAATCCTGAGACGCATCTTGCAAATCTGATCTTAACTCCTTTGCACGATCAATTATGGAACTTTCTGTATAACGCCAGAAAGATTGTAAGTCTGTATGAGTAGAATAAATTGACAAAAATGGGATACTAGCTTAAGTCAACTTCTCAAGACAGAATTACCTGATTGTAGCAGCTTTGAGATTACAAATTCCTTATTTTTCAATGTGGAGAGAGCCAGCTGGTGCTGCTCTTGAAGATCAAGCAATGCCTTATTATTGGTCTCCAGGTCAATCTGTAGAAGACATCGATTATTTATTGTTGCAGATGCGATATTTTCACCCTTGAACAAATGATTAATGATGTGAAGTCCATAGCCAGTACCTTGCAGTTCTTAAGACTACTTTCTAGGTCAATTTCTGTTCCTGCTCTGTAAGATAGAGCTTTCGAAATTTTTCACTTTGCTGGCCAAAAGGACAAAAATAATTAGTTGATCAGATATCGCATCAGTAATAGAGAGGTCCCAAAGAAAAGCTAGCAAGTACCTTCTCAGAACGGATAAGATCATTTTCCAATTCCTCAATCCTTTCATTCCTGGCCTGCAGACGAATGCAATCCAATGATTTCCGAGGAGAAAAGGATTTGATCCAGGAGTCATGGGTTTTATATAAAGATAAGAGCACTCCATGAAACTGTTTAGATTTACCTTCTTCTCAGCCTCTTCTTGGGCAAATCTTTCATGGGAAATATAAACACCATTCTTTTCCCTTGCAGCTCGGATATCTGTGTTGACATATATATATTAAATACTATGTGATTTGTTCACATGACAGTCAAGACAGTGTAGGCACATTGTCAAACCTTCTCTCATCCTCTCAATTTCTATATACAAATCCTTAAGCAACACAGCTTTTGACAGTTTCTGGTTCATCTGCAAAGCTACCCCATGTAAATATCACAAGGAAAGCATGTGAGAAAACTCAAAGACACTAAAACGGCAATAGACCAAACCTCTGGTTTATTTTTTATGTTTTTAGCGCGATAAGCATAATCAAGTGTGCTTAATGTTTCTTCCAAGCAATGAGCAGAAGGAGAAATAGTAGCAATAATGCATGTTTTGGTCTTCCCTCCCAAAGAATCTCTTAGAAGTCTTGTCAGCTTACTATCCCTGCTCATAAAATTGTCAGACAAGGAAAAACCATTATAAGAAATTATGAAGAGCTCAATGTCAAGTGTACTTCAGTGGATATTGTCTGAGAAATAACCTGTAAGGTATGTGAGAAGAATGCTCCACAAGTGCATTTATCACACGGCCCAAGGTAAGTAAGCTCTTGTTTATTTCCCCAGCTTCTTTTGCACGACCCTGGAATTTATATGCATTTACAAACCAATATTGCAAATTTTGATGCAAAATTAGAGAAATATGGAATCTTCTCCAGCACGAATTGTGAAATTCCATTTTTGCTCGCACCACTTTAGTTAGCAAGCATGTTCATGCAAAAGGTCTTGAATGTAATATATCCAAGAAAAGCATATTCTGATCATAAAGCCTATCAATGAACCAAATGTGCATAAGATCACATCCACATAACAAAATTCATTTACACAGTTGGCACATCAATTCTTCTCCAAAAAATCTTATTGCTAAAGGTGAAAAGATAGATAACATAAAAGTTTTAGGGCTTTTATTTTTATCTGTCAATACGAAAAAAATTAATTGCAAATAATTGCAGCTTCAGGGACACTCCAGGTCAGCAGACATCATTATGCAACTATTTGCTGGTATACATATGTTAATAATTGAGGCTTGCCTTTGTTTGCAAGGACTTAAGATTATATTAACATAGTTTTTGGTTCTCACACGCTTGTGTGTGCGTTTGAGAGAGAGACAGAGAAAGACAGAGAGACAAAGACAAGGATAAAAAGGGAGAGATTGTGAAAAATTGCTATTGATGGCAGAGATCAGAGATATCATACCTCCCTTGCTCCTGATCGAGAAATATTTTCTGATCCTGCCAAATCTACAAGGTTAAGCTTGCCACATTTTATGAGCTCTTCATCTCCAACAGTGGCTTCCTTTATGTAGGTCGAAATGGAAAAGATGGAATGAGACCGACTGCATCAAGGATAATATCATTGAAAGGTTTAGCCACTAAATGCTTAAGGTTAGAAAATCCTAGCTTTGTAGTTTCCATTAAGTTAGACACCCTTCAAAGTTCAGCGAAGAAGAATGGCAACCTGCTACGCTTGTTCAACAAGGTATCAGCTGTTCGCCTTTTTGAAGCTCCTTGTTCTAACAAAGTGTAGATTTCATTTGCGCTATATACTGCTACTTCCTCTAGGCCCCTTACGACCACACAACCCTTTCCATCCTCCATCAGTGATATGGGCTTCTTCTGTCTATCTTCCATATAGCGCGAGTAGTCCTCGGAGGCTAGTAAATCAGTTATCTCTTCATTGTAGAGTTCTAGAAAAGTCACCTTCACACTATAGTCAGCCTTTTGTGCTTCTAGTGTATCGAAAATTTGACGAACAGCTCGTGGAATGACGCCAGCCTCAGCAGGTAGTTCACCGACCTGTGTTTTATTAAGAAGACATCAACCAATGTAAAATATTTATGAAATTATGCAATTTGCTATTTTACCTTTTTTCTCATCCCACCCTCCATTGTATAGGTTTTACCAGTGCCTGTTTGCCCATAGGCAAAAATGGTGCAGTTGAAACCCTCAAGAACTTCATTAACAATGGGAGCAACGGCTTGATCGTATATTGATCTTTGTTGTGCTTTAGGCCCAAAAACCTTGCAAATTTGCCAGATAAAATCTAGTTCAGCTAGTAATTATTTGAGAAATCTTTCTTCACAGCTGAAGTCATGTCAGTATACCTTGTCGAAAGTGAAAATCCTATCTATTTGCTTGTTGGCTAAATTCTGCATAACCGTGACATCTCTTCTGTGTTCATTGCATGAGATGACCTTTTGCACATTCAACCTTTGCTCATCTTCATTTAATGGCCTGACAGATAAAAATTAGACAAACAAGCTCTAAACTTAGAATGTCCATCTCAAATGTGGCATTTAAGGAATTATGTAATTGGGAACACATTAAAGTATTCAAATGGCACATTCCCACTTTATTACCTAAAATATTTCCAATTCATTAAAAATCAATTGTCAAGAACTCCCTTCCATTTCAATAATCATATCTCCGTCCACGAATATTCTCATCGACACCTTTGACTATCTACCTTATGTTACAGATGAGCAGAGTCCCCTGACAATGAACCCACAAAACTAGGATTCACCGAACCTAAGGGCTAAAAGGAGACAACTTTGAGTAAATACGAAGTGCTAATCCCCACCTGCACCTCAGCAGAACCTGCACATTGACTTCTTTATCCTTCTCGTGCCGGTTCGAGCTCCAGTCGCCGCCTCTATAGTCCGCCCGCCGCTTCTCCGGCCGAGGCGTGAGGAAGGGAGACGGAGACGGAACCACGCCTAACCCGACTTTTCTGAACTGATCCGGGGTAAGCGACATCATCTCGCCGCTCCACCTACACAGCTCCAAAGAACAAAAGGGGGAAAAAGAAAGGTACACCACCATCAACCACGACCCCAGATCAGGAACAGGAGGACATGGACACAAACAAGACAGAATTCACGTATATTCCCAATGTGAAGGCACCCGATGTTCACTTGGGTCGGGGGCGGATCCTCCGAAGCACGAAAAATCTCCTTCAATAAAAGGGGTAAACGATGGAAACAGTGCACCGTAGCAAAAAAGAGGAAAGGTTTCTTTTTTTGCAGCTTTTGCGTTGTTCTGCAGTTCAGTTTTCCATCAGATTTGCTTCCATTGAAGAACGGAACGTGGGTGAGAGATTGCACTTACAGATCTTCAGGGGCCTAGACAGTAGAATCACGGCAGGAACTTGGAGAGCGGAGATGGAATCCAGAGAGAGAGAGAGAGAGAGAGAGGTTCTTTTTGATTGAGCTTTTCTTGGGGGATTGAGGTTGTGGAAATTTTTTTTGAAGTGTCGGGGACGGGAAGACGGAGAAGTCAAGGGTGGGTTTGACTTTCCAAACGGCTAGTGCCTGTCGACGGTTTCATATTAACTTTTCAGGGGCGACACGTAGGATCGACCGTAGTGATGTTTCGGCTCCTTGGTACTGGGTGGGTCCCACGCTAAAAAAATTTCAAATCCAGCGCGTCGTGTCTTTCTGCGCTTTCTTGTTCTCCTTTTTTTTCTTTTTTCTTTTTAAAGGTCTGTGTATGTGTCGTTTGTTGGGGAAAATGTTAAAACTGGTCCTCGTACTTTTATGAAATGTTCGATTGGGCATCTGAGCATCGATTTTAGTCGACTGGGTCCTTGAGTTTTATTTGATTTTGAACTCGTATGGTCCTTCTGGCGGCCATTCAACTCAGCCGTGGGGTACGCGTTTGATGTCGTGTATAGCCATGTCGCCAAAATTTGAAAAACAATCTTGCATAAAAAGAACAATATGGTGAGAGAGAGAAGAGAGAGGGAGGGATGGGAGACGGGGTGTGTGACTGAAGAGACAGCCCTTGTCATTAATAGGCAATGGCTTGCTTACCCTCGCTTAGATCTAAGTGAAGGCTCGAGTACTCTCGGGGTTCAATCGGCCCTTGCTCAAGGTGGTGAGCATGAACATGCTTACCTTGCTCGATGGTTGTGAGTGGTATTTAGTCAACCCGTGCTTATAATTATTTTATTGTAGTGATGGAATACAAATGTAATATAATAACAATTTCAGCATAACGTAATAGAGTTGTAATGACGATCATGTTGTTTAATATAAGTCATGTATAACTTACAATATTGTTTAATTTCGTTAGAATATGTAATAAAGGGGCAATAGCATTGAAAGTTTCCAAAATACACCTAAAATTGGAATTGGAGGAAACTACAGTAATTATTACTTTAATAGCTAATCATAATTATTCATGAGTTTAACACTCCATGTACACTCAGATACAAAATTTATTAAATCAAATATATCATTCATTTTAATTATTTATGTATGATTATAAATTAAAAGTTAAGCACGTAAAAAGTGATTATATTGAAATAACTACTATAATAAAGTTATCATGAAATTAGTAGTGAGTCATTAGTGTAACACATATTATCAATAAGTTACAATTAAATATATAAATTTTCAACTATTATTTAAAAATTGATGTGCGATTATGATTTAAATTTAAACATCCAAAAGTTATAGACCCTTGCCCTAATATTCATAACTAGTTCTTTACGAAATGCATTGAGACGCAACAGTTGACTAGACATCTAAAGGTAAAGCATTGTTTCAATGCAGGCCACAAGAGCAATATCAAATTATGGTAAACTTGAATTAGACAAAGACATAATCTAAAAACATTTTGGTGATAACCAAAAAAAAAAATCAAAGAACATTTTGTGGTAACGATTTTTGGCTTTTCTTGTTCGAATGACTAAAAGCATCCATTAGCGAAACGCTAGTTTCAAATTCAATTCTAAGTTAGAGAAAGACAACATCCTTCTTCGATTCAGTAACTTGCAACTCCTGAACTCTGTCAGCTGACCCATTAGCTTCTAACTTGCACCCACATAAAAATAACACGTGATTATATTAAGATAAACATTAATTTTTACATTATCTAGAGTATGATAAATGGGTATTTTGGAAATAGCAATTACCGCCAACCTGTAAAACTATTACACGTGAGGGTTGTGTAAGATGAGCAGGTGCAAACGCGCCTTCTTTGTTCGACGGTCGTGCCCGGCAGCGCAAGGATCAGTTCCCGCTCACTCTTTTGGTCCTGCGAATTCGATGGACCAACAATTTTTTTTTTTTAAGGGATCAATACAAGCACCCTAAAACTTCATATACAAATGTGCAATTGAGTCTAAAACTTACAAAAAAAGTGTAATTGAGTCCCAAAAACTTGTCAAATTGATGCAATCGAGTCATAAACTTAACACCGTCAAATTTATTAACGAAAAAAACTGACGTAGTATTTTCTTTTTATTTTTTAATACCACATCAGTATTTTTAATTATTATTTTATTCAATCTTATTTTAATTAGATTAAAAAGTGGAAAAGAAAACCTAAAATTTTATTAAAAAACAATAACTAAAAAAAAAAAAAAAAAAAAACAAGGGAGAAGGCAGGGGCTTCAGCCGCCGTCACCGCCGCTGCCCATCGCCGGAAGAGCCGGCGCCGACAGCCCTGGGCGAGGGTGGCCGGCCCTCCCCCGGGCCCAGGTAAGGGCCGGCGACCCTCGCGGCGAGCGCGAGGGCGCCCAGATCTGGGCACGCCGGCCCTCACGGGGGGCCGGCGACCATCGCCCGCCCTAGGCGAGGCGTCGCAGGCCCCAAGCGAGGGCCGACGACCGTCGCCAGGCCCAGGCGAGCCTCGTCGGGGGCCTGGCGACAGTCGTCGGCCCTCGCCTGGGGCCGGCGAGGCCTCGCTCGGGGGGCGATGGTCACCTGCCCCGGTGAGGGCCGGCGTGCCCAGATCTGGGCGCCCTCACGCTCGCCGCGAGGGTCGCCGGCCCTCACCTGGTGCCGGCGAGGACTCCCCCTCGCCGGCCCCCCACGAGGGCCGGCCCCGGCCCTTCCGGCGTGGGCAGCGGCGGTGTTGGCGGCGTTGAAGAATTTTTTTTTAATTCCACCACTTTTTTTTCCAGTTTTGTTTTTTAATAATTTTTTTGTTTTTGTTTTTGTTTTTTAATCTAATTTAAAAATAATTGAATAAAAAGCCATGTGGAAAATAAAAATTATTTTAAAAATGCCACATAGAAAATAAATAAAAAAGAAAATGCCACGTCAGCCTTTTTCGGTTAGTAAATTTGACGGCGTTAACTTTGTGACTCGATTACATCAATTTGATAAGTTTTAACTCAATCGCACATTTCGCAAATTTTAAGATTGATTGCACATTTACGACAAATTTTAGGACTTGTATTGCACTTATCCCTTTTTTTAAGGAATGAAGGTAAAGTCCTAGAGTTACACGATTACTTTAATAAAAGTAGATCACGTCTGATCTCTTGTCAAAAAAGGAAGTAAAGTTCTCAATGGCTTATCTAATGTAAGATTATAATTTGCATCACATGATTAAAGTATTCAATTTGCTAACCAATTCGCACATGAGTTTCTTTCTCTAAAAGTATACACGGTTTTGACTTTTTGAAAGTACTCTAGCATTTTCCCAATCGGAGAAAGGAGAACATCACCAAAATTAAGAGAGGAAGTTGATTCCCGGGAAAAAGGAAATGGCCGCTTGCGAATGCACCTCCACAATACTTTTAGCTCCTTCACGGATACCACCATCCTGGGCAGATGTTCTGTTGTTCTTTTGCCATAATCTCTCCCCTTCTCTCCCTCTTTCACAGATATAGCCGGAAGAAAGTAACCGAGTTCGCTTCTATATCTAGATGGGGAAACCAGCAATAGAAATACCAGCCTGGATACACAGAACCCGCTATATCGAAGATCCGAGCTTATCACTAAATTTATTGCACGAGATCACTTCATCATCAAACCACCGTAAACAAATTGGTCATAAAGACCATTCCCCTGTTACCTTAGACAACACAACTTGAATCAGACAGGACTACAGTTATCCAGTCGCTCCTAACACTCCTTTCCAGCACACTTGCATTTTACAAAAATCTAGTTTGTTAAATAAAAATTGGTCAGGTACAGAAGTTCAATTCGTGCTAAATGGGTACGGATCCATAGAAGACCACCTCGGCTGGGCCAGTCATGTATACATGATTGTCTTTCTCTCTCCATTCAATCTCCAGTGGACCTCCAGGTAAATCCACCGTGCAACACTGTAACATAACAAGCCAGCACAAAACAAAGTGATATACCACGAGGCACTAGAAAAGACAGATACTTTTTGTTTGCTAGAATATCTTTGTTCTTGAGAGATTAGGTGAAGTATACTCATGAGCCACATCCATATGCTACAGGTACTTAGCTCCGATGTCAGTGCACCATGCACCATTGTCATTTAACATGTAAAAGATGCGTATGTCTAAATGTCAGGAAACTGAGGTAATCTCTACACATGCAATAACGCCTACTCTACCAGGAAGCCATGAGAAAGACCGGGTCCTGATTTACAAGAAAAATTTTCAATTTAGGAAGTAGGATTGAACAAATTTCAGTACTTTTAAATGGTCATATTTTATAGTTCACAGAGAATTCTCTCACTATCGACTGGATTTATCAGTGATCAACAAAAATATCATCCAATCAAATTCAAAACATATGGAATTAGATGAATGCCCTGTCTGCATTATCCTACTACAGAGTTCAATAATGGAGCTTACCCTCCCAGCTTGCCCCTCAAGAACAGCTGCAACCACCACAGCACATGCCCCTGTACCACAAGCTAGGGTTGCCCCTGCATCCAAGCACACTTGCGTAAGTTTTTGCTCAGGAAAATGAAAGAAAGAGGGAAGAATCTTCTAAACCATATTCATATGAGATTCTCTTGTCACATAGTATGGAGTGGATCACAAAAATGATTGAGGCACTAACCAGCCCCACGTTCCCAAACACGCATTTTCAGGTGTGAAGGAGAGAAAACTTGCACAAATTCTGCAATCAAATAGATTTACAGTCATTAATGAGATCTCCAAATGGGGGGGAAGAAGAAGAAGAATATGCACAGAGGTACTACAAAAGCACAGAAACAGCCAATCCTGAGTACAGAAAGCAGAGACTCGGAAGGGGAAAACCAAAAAGTCATCCTCTTTCATTGCTGTCATGTAAAATAAAGTTGCTGAGGCAATCATGTAAAATATAATCTGATGGTGAAATGCCCGAGCAGAAAGATGGAGACTCAAACATCACATGGATAAAATAAATGAAACCTATGTTGACTAAAGCTTGAGAATCCATCCAGAAATGACACTGAAGTCTCACAAATGTTAAGCTGCTTGCAGTATTTAAAGTATGAAAAATATTCATGGCACCAGCTTTCCAGAGTCCCATGAAATCTAGCATATAAACAAAGGGCAATGGGGCAACTGCAGATAACATATATGTCACAGTATGACAGCACTTAAGCTAGTCCATATCAAAAATAAAAGTATGAGGGTAAGAATCCAACTGCAATAGGGATTGGCAGCATTAACTCTGATGGTACAAAAAGATGATAGCAACAACCATGCAACTGAAAATGTATTTGTCAGTTCCATAAATGACTAACCAGTGTTCGTTCTTGCTGGAAACATCTCATGATGCTCAAACTTTGGACCTATTTCGGCCAAGTTTAGGTTGTCCACCTGCAAATTCTGCTCAACAACATATTCCAATATGAGCTATTGATGACAAAGGAATGATGTTGAGTACATAGTTCTTGCGAGCAAAAAGTGTCACACATAAATTTATACTGCAAATTAAGACATGGAACCAGAGAATATTACCAATAGAATGAGAAACATGATATCTTGTCCAGAAAAATCACCTGTTCTCCTTTTGCACCAAAGGTGACACAGTGGGGATTTCCCATGCTAACACATGTCACATTCCAGGTTACTCCATCCACTTTTAGTTCGGATTTGACCACAAAGTGGTCTTTGTTTGGCAATAATTTTGTGGGCACATCAGATGCTTTGAGTATTGGTTCCCCCATATCAACTGTAACCTGGACTTAAGAGGTCATATTAAAAGCAAATATACCAAAATGGCACTCACCACATGGTACAATTTACAAAGAGCAAACAGTTGCAACGGGAACTTCGTTAATCCGAGTCTAACTGCATAATGTATTTCATCATTCCATTCCCCAGATCCTTTTGAAGCAATAACATTTACACCAGCCAAGGAAAATGCCAATGAAATACTAAGATGCAGCACAAACAAAAAATTAATCCAATAAATTACCTTTCCATCATCTTGAATCTCTGGAACAATTAAACCAGCACCGGTGTGTACAGTAAAACTGCCAAATGCAAAGAAAGAGCAAAATGAGTAAAAAATCAGAATACCAGAGAAAGTTCAATCAGGTTCATCCATATAATGCTCATCCTTTCTCTTAATTCCTCAGTAAGAACTGATTCTATTAAAATTACACATCTCAATGACTTGTCGAAAGTTTATTTCACTAAACTAGTAATAGCACTCGCTGCAGAGTAACATCAAGAAGTGTCAAAGATAAGTGGATAGATGAAATTTCAATATGGCAAGGAGAAATATACGGAAAAAGTATCCACAGACCAACGAGCAATTTCCATTACCGTTGTATTCCACTTAGATTTTCAAGCTCAGCTATAAATCGAGCAAAGCATCGCACTCCATTACCACACATCTGGAAGAATTCAAGAAAGCAAATGTAAAGCCAATAATTATTTGGATAATGATAAGTTAAAGCACAAAAGAGCAAAGCATCACCTCAGGCTCACTGCCATCAGAATTGAAAATCCTCATAGTGTAATCGGTGCCATTAATCCCAGGCATGGCGAAAATCACTCCATCAGCACCAATCCCAAAGTTACGATCACACAGCTTCACAGCTTGCTCCGGAGTAACTCGAGGCTCCGATGAGTCCCTATTATCAACCTAAAATACGAACAACTGCTCAATACTACACTTTGTGGAATATGATACCAATACCCTCCAAAGAAAACATTTTGAGCAATCCAAACTCAATATATGATATGTCGGACTACTACTACAGTGCTAGACAGGGAAGTCCGTGCACTAATGTTGAATTTGATTGGTAACGCACAAGCGTTCCTCTGGTCTATATCTATCAACCTCTGAAGAAACCAGCTGAAGCACAAACGACTCCGGCTCGTGTCGGAAAATCAAAGAGACTCCGACATTCCGGCATTTGCGATCAATCAAGAAGAGAAACACCGGAAGGAGATACAGAGACCGAACAAAGAACCCTTACCAAGATGAAGTCGTTGCCGAGGCCGTGGTACTTGACGAAATGGAGGAAACCGCTCTCCCGGCGGTCGAGGAAGGACGACGGGGGCGAGCTCCTCTCCGGAGTCCGCACGCTCATGGAGGCGGCGGCGGAGATCGAGAACCGAGGGGTTCGGAGCGGGATTCCGGCGCGGAGGAGACGGGACTGAGGAGGAGAGGACGCGGGAAAGGGAGAGAAGAACGAGAAGGGTCTGACGGGGGCCGAGGGAATGCGGGAAGCGGTGCTCGAAGGGAGAGTCGTCGTGGCGGCGGCGGCGGCGGCGGCGGCGATGGCCATGGCTTCGCTCGCGATCGCCTGGGTCGTCTGTGGCGGTTTCCCCCTCGCTCCCTGGGCGGTTGCTCTGTTGACTGGCGTGGTCAGGGCTCGGCTCTACTCCACGGTTGATTTCACTTGGGCATTTGTACTAAAAATTAGATTTCAATAGTTCATTACCATCTTATGTAGAAAGTGCCCCAAAATGCAGTACGAAAAGCTAAAAAAATAAAAGAAGAATTGATTAATCATTTCCAATAATACGAGACATATTTTTTCTAAGAAAATATATTTTAAATCGTTAATTTTCTGCGAAACAATCGGAGTTTAAACTATGCCCTTTTTAGGATGATAAATTTGTCTCTCTATAAACCAAAGAAATTCCAATCCATTTAGACATACATAGCATGGCATGTTCAATTTGTCAATAAATTGTGTTTATGCATGTGTCGATCCTGACACGATTGAAAAAATGTGTTGTCGAAGGGTTAATACTTTGAACTCGATTGTGATATGTTAAGGTGGTTTTATAAAGTTTATTAAATGTGAAACTTGTGCCAACACGATAAGCTTAGATAAATTTGATTGCAATTGTATAATTACACGAACATTCCGAGATTATATCTTAAAAATGCTAATGCGAGGAAAATGGGTCCGTCAAAATGGGTCCACAGCCCATTTATGAATCCATGTTTGTGTATACGAGTCATTAATGGGTCGCTTCTTATTTTCCGAAACAGTCATGGATCTTATATGTGTCTAGTGTAAGCCCATTTAACAACACGTTTTCAATTAAAAGCCCCGCCCAACATTTAAGATCGGAATCGAAAGCAACATGGGTCGACGATGTGAATAAAGATCTCAAAAAAAAAAAAAAAAAAAACAGAGGAAAACTCACAAACCACAGTGACCGAGGAGGTAGTGAAAATGAACTTGGGGTTGCTCTGGTAGTCCTTGTAGAGATGATCTGCACCACAAACAATCACAACAACGCGCACTGGAAATAAAAAAAACTCGTACGATTCAACAAAACAACAGACGAGAGAATCCGCGAGCGGAGGGACGAGCTCGAGAAAGACAGACGACGGAGGAGTGACCATTGGCTCTTTCTGCCGACGTCGGAGTAGAGGCCACGGCGTTGGCCCATGGATCTCCGGCGGAGATGTAGATCTCCCGGTCGGAGAGCACACCGCCGAAAAGTTGCAGAGGAGGGAGGGAGAGAGGGGGATGACGCGGAGCAGGAGACGTAGAAGAAGTGATTGCGTGGCAGCACTGTACAGAAACAGAGAAACCCTAATTTGAGTTTTACATTTTTAATTTTCTCTTTTCCCCTTTTCGCCGTTAAATATTGCATTGATTTCTACTCTTTTTTTTTTTTAATTATTAAATTTTGGCCAAAATTTAATAAACACTATGTTAAGATATTTTTAACCAAAAAAATTCCTAAATTATATCACCAATACAGAAATTACAACGAAATTAAAAATATGAAGAAAAATTAAATAAAATTGTCCACTAAATTTGTAATTCATGGAAGTGTTTTGCAATATAATTTTTTTAAAATCATTAGAAATAAGTTTTCCTAAATTGAGTTAAATATTAAAATATTTTAATAATATAAATTAGATCAAGTATAGATCAAAAGATATATATTACATAAAGCGGGTTAATGATCAATTTAAATCGGATTATTTTATAACTCAACTTACCCATTTAATAAATTTACTCGTAACCCACTTCTAAGTGTGATTGCAATCATCGACCTATTTAAATCTACCTGTTCAACGAGGGGCTAATAGTGGTTGTCGATGTCCACTAGGCTAGCCACAGCCCCGTTGTCCTCGCTAAACCTCAAATGGACCCCAAGTCGAGGCCCGAGCTTGATCCGTGCCTCAAATCCCGACTTATTCAGCGGCAGCAACGACAAGGGAAGGGTCGAAGAGGGTCATGTTGCTGGCGGGGGACGGGGGACGGCTAGGAGCAAGGAGGGGGCGAACTCATCCTTTGACGACTGGAGAAGCGGTGGCTCGACGCGGCAATGTGTGCCCGACGGTGGCCGGTCGAAATCTACACGTCTTGCTGGGCGAACTGAGATAGGAGAAGGGAAGGCAGAGATTTTTATTCTTCAATGGATAATGGATACATTTTGCACATTCTCCATTATCCACCCCAGTCAAATGTCGGATCCTATAGCTCGTTTATTGAACTAGTCGTGTATAAATTCAAGAAAATGATTTTTTTGATTGACATGTTGTATTCAAATGAGATCCAAATTTCACGTAGTACAGTGGGAACATTGTTCAAATCCATGGCACAAATAACCATCCATAATTTTGACTAGATATCACACAAGCATACCCTCATGACATGAGCCAACTATATAGGAAAGAAGCTATTTCTAAACTCGACGAACTATATTTGATGTAGGAAAAAATCCATCTAATGAATCGCTTCATTTGTTGTGTATGAAAAATGACAGAAAATAGTCATGTATCAAACAATATATATCTCCTAAGCCCAAAATTAATCAAAAGACAGCCATGAAAGATGCTATTTTGATTGGAATAATTTGGATAAATTTGTTACAATACGTTATATAAAATAGATACAGAAATTGCCATGACCAGATTTGTTCTTGAGAAATTCACCGACAGCACAGTCACTTGAAAACATATGTAATAATTAATGGCCACATAGGTAAGAGTGGCTATCATGTAAGACCCTAAGTGTCGTTTAGCCGCCGCTTAACAGCGACAAAAGCACATCCATTCAGGTTTTTAGTAAAAGGACTAATATGAACAAACAAATGCCCAGTAAGGATTCGATTGAAAAAGAAGAAGAAGAAAGGAAAGGAAAAATCAAGGACGGCATTGCACCAGTCCAAGATTTATGATTAAAGACCACGTGCGATTCCTAGAAAAATCCAATGGAAAATCGTCAAGTAAGCAAAAGTTGAGTGACTTCTATATGAGTGAAAGAAACCCATCAAGGAGAATGTCATGGGTGATTATTCCCTTTCATAAGCTGTTTTTGAGCAACTTAGAAAAGTAACAAGAATATATCAGTTTCATGTCGTACTAGATATTGTCTCTTATAAAGAAAATAAAATGAAAATCGTCAACTAATTTTAAAGCTATCTTTTTAATTTTCTTTTTACAAATAACATTTTTACTAAATTAAAGATTCATTCAATCTGATCACTATGACTTATCCCACATTTCCCATATGAGAAGAAAGTGGTGAATGATTCGGATCTCAAAATTGGGGATGATGACATTTAATTTTATTTTGCGGTTTCAACTCTCACACATAGGATAAAAAGTATGAAAGTGATTTGAAAATTAAGCAGGACGGAAAAAAAACATGTTGCAAAAGACAACGATTGGTAAAGTACCTATGCAATAGGGGTGTCATACCTTATATTTCATGCGTTCACATGACAGAAAAAAAGCTCGGAAGATTTCACGAAAGAGGAAGCAAGAAAGGTGGCATGTTCATTACACGGATATTCAATGAATGAAAATGGACTGAAATCCCGGGTTAAAAAAGCCGATGCATCTGACGTTGGCAATTTGGTACACGTCGCGTCTCCAGCGAGATCGGGAGCCCAGCAGGCGACCACGTCACTGTCGTTTACAGCTGTAATTGCACCGCCGCCCATATATTATATTATATTATATTATATTCCATCGAGCTTAGTGCGGTAAATTAAAACGTATTATGAAGCATGATTCGCATCATCACGGGGACAATAATTTCGCCCCTGCCGTGCCCCCTCTTGCCCTCCAGCTTCGATCTTTACATTCGCACTACGGTGTGGGCCTAAAGTCCTCGAGATTATGATTATTAACGTGGACATAACCTCAATTAACCGTGGTTGATAGCGGAGAAAATCTTTTACGATAGACGTTGGAGTGTGAAATGATAATCATTTCATTTCTCGATATAATCTTTTACAAGAAAGTTATGTGTACGATAATGATATTAATATATTTTTTTTGAAATAGAAATTCATTTGATAATGACATAAAATCACTTCCTCTCGAGAAGGTAGTGGTGGAGAACAGTGGGCAGTGGGTGGGCAGTCAATTAATAATGAAAGCGAGCGACGATAAGAGTTTTTATATCTTATTCTATTCAAAAAATAGAGAAGTAGACAATTTTACTTCTCATGCCTATTGCAAACCTACTTATAGACTAAAATTTTGTTCCAGAGTCAAAAAAATGAAATTACGTTATTAAATGGATTTCTATTTTAAACTTGTTCCCAATAACAAAAAATAGATCTCATCATAAATAGAATAGCTATCACCAGCTCTCTTAATTTCCCTTTAAAGGTGAGGTTCTCAATTCCTTCTCCTTTTAAATTAAGCATGCGGATGTCAATTTAGTCTAAATTTTTTTCAATTTTGTCGATATATTCCTAAACTTTCAAGCGAAATTTTCAATGCAATCCTTTCGGGCTATTGCCATTAAAAAAAAAAAATCACTACTGCAACAATCCACAAGTTGTCCACATCAACATACCGTATAGGGTTATCAGTGATGACTAAAAGACACGTTAGCAATTTTCTATGACAAGTTAGTTGAAATAACTACAATGAAATTTCATGGTAAGATTTAAGATTAAATAGGTAAAATCAAAAACAAATTAGCATCAAATTAGCATCTATAAAATAATTTATAATCAAATTATCCCGAATATTTGGCAATCGCAATTGGTCACTCATTTGACTAGTCTCCATCGTATCGAGATTTTTTCCCATTAATCACCCATAAAGAACTCGAATTTTGGATTACGTAAGAGGATTCGCTTCGCTCGACTTTCTAAATGGTTCCAAAGTCGGACTCCCGAACCATCATGAAGAAGTCCAGTTGTGGGCCGAAGAGCAACGTCGTCCTCGTCAAAATTCTAGGACTTCAAATGACGTAATTTACGCCTGGAATGAAAGGATGAGATTTCACCGTTTTAGGTAGCCTCGATGCACGCAAAAGTCCTTCACATTTGCAGACTTCGAAAGGTCGGACTTAGGTTTTACACCAGACCACTATTCTCTTGCACGCGCTGTGACCAGTGCCTGGTCGAAGAAGACGGGATGGTTTTTCAGCATGATTATAAAAATTGATATTCGTTAGGTAACCGTTTCAGAATATTGATTTCTTTTTTTTATAGCATCATTTTCTCCGTCACTTATTCTACATCCATATAGATCACTTGGATAAAAGGACGAACATCAAACCTAAGTACGATACCTTAAAATTAACGAGACATCTTTAATCATTGTAATCGTAAGTTTTTATAACCGATGAGAATTGCACTAGCTAAATGTATATCAAACACATTATTAAACTTGCCGGGGTAAAGGTAGAGCTATTGTTTTTGGACAAACTGATTGGATTTAATTGACATATAATTGCACTCTAAGTTATTTCAAAATTATATTTTGTTACATTTATATCATTTCAATGACACGAGAATTTAATTTTTACGATAATCACTTTTTGTACCGGCCTCACTTTAAGGTCCGGATTTTTTTAATGATATGATGGATAAGAAAAGATTGATAATTTTATTTATAAAAAGTTTAGAATGACTTTAAATATCCGAGGAGTCTAACACCGAGCATGACCCTGGTCTAGAAATTTATTTAAGAATTAGGAAAAGGACAGGATTTTAAAGAAAATCAATCCGCGAAATTTACATCCTTTCGCCTCGAGCGGGAGTAGCAGGCAACCCAGCATCCACGAGCCGCGAGCCATTTTCGGTGAGGGTCCCCTGTGGGTCCCGCCCCTGCCATTTCAGGGGAGACTGTGGATCGGCCACGTGACGGACCCCTAGAGGGCTGACCAGGCCGGCGTCACGTGGACGCCGCCACGGTGGCGCAGGCCCCGGCGAGGCCCACAAGCACCTCTCTCTGGGGTTGCTTATAAAATCTCCTCTAATCCCCTCTCCGCCAATCATGTCCCGCGTCCCACGTGGGCTCCCGGGTCCCACCACCTCCTTGACGTCATCGTCTTTTTTAATTTTCTCTTCCCCCCCGGTCGCTTAAAACCCTCCTCTCTCTTCTTTCGATCTAACCCCATGTTGCCGAAACATTACAATATGCATTGCACACGCACTGTCGTCATATGTTAATAATATTTTTGGACCATCGCTTGGGGTTTTCTCTCGATCTAGCCCCTTCCTCTTTTCTCTCTTTCGGTTCCGGTCTGTCCTTTCTGATCTGTCTCTCTTCCCTTTTCCTCCTCCTCCTCCTGCACATTCTCTGCCTGCTGATAATTTTCCTGGAAAATCTGATTGAAAGCATCTTCTCTGCCTTTGGAGATTCTCGGCCGCGCCTGCATCGATCTCCGTTTCGTTTCGAGAAGGGCGAAGGGATAGCCGCCCTCGTCATGGGGGAGTCTTCTGCTTCGTACATCCGAATGGTATATCCATCATCGGTCGAAGCTGGTGTTTAAACCGTAGTCTTGAGTAGTGATCTGATCTGATGGGTATGCATATATTTTCTCTTTTGTGTGTGTGTGTGTGCAGGTGCACCATCTGATAGAGGAGTGTATACTCTTCAACATGAGCAAAGAAGAGTGCATGGAGGCTCTCTCCAAACATGCAAACATCGAGCCCGTCATCACTTCCACAGGTCGCACTCCGCTCGCTTTTATCAGCTTCTCTGTCCAATCACTTCCCTCTCTTCCTCTTCTTTTTTCTTTATCGCGCTCGGCCGTCTGGAACGTGTGCAAAAGACTAGAAACACGATCCTCGCCTTTGCTTCGAGACCGTGACGATGGAAATTAGCCAAATATATTCAATTCTGGGTTCTTCGCAAAGATCGGAGACTTTCACGAAAAGTCGCCGAAACCTCGATCCGGCGCTGTCTATCGTCCTCATCTTGTGGGTTCATCGATTATGATATGTTCAACGGGATGTTTCTGCATGCGTCGTCCTCGTCCTCCATATTTTTTTTTGTATCTGATGTACCGAATAGCTGACGGAAAGCCAGTTGCAGTGTGGAAGGAGCTAGAGAAAGAGAACAAGGAGTTCTTCGAGGCCTACGCGAGGAGCATGAGAGACGAGGTGAGAGGCTCGCGGGCGGAGACGAGGCAGAGGATCCAGAAGATGCTCTCCGATGTCTCCAAGCTACACGACGCCCAACATCGCTGAAGCCTTCGCTTTTCAGCTCCTTTCCTCTGACAGCGATCTGTCATTGCCGTCGTTATGCGTCGTCGCAGCTCTTCCTCCCGACTCAACAAGTAAAGTATATATGTATGCAGCCTAGTTAAAGCTAGTCAGCGTTTTCTGGTTCCATATATGTAAATATTAGTCCACAACTTTCGGTACAATAATAGAACCGTGATTCGACAATATTCATTGGATAGATCTATCGAGATGATATCACGTATTTAACTTAAGAAGATAAAATAATGTTCGAAACGAGGTTTATTTTATTGACTTTGTTAACACAGACAGGAAGATTCGAGACTAATAATCCATTTAGGAAAAATTACAAATTCTAATCGTTCATGTCATGCAACTTGCGATGGGTGATTGGGGGAAAAGGTCGAAAGAAGGGTCCGGGAAAACTACAAAGAGCGCCCTCTCGGAAACGTTGTCGTTTGCGGTGGCGTCTTTGCTGGTGGTTGGTTTGGGAGGCGTGCTGAATTCAATTGCGCCACGGTGCGCGCGCGCGCGTGTGGACTGCGGAGTGGGCGGTCGGGGGAGGTGGCGCACACGTGGCGCTGCGTGCAGCGTTCCGGCGTTCGCGTGTCAGAATGCGCGACCTCTTCCTCAGAGGAGAGGTGCTTGTGGTCTCGCGGTGGCCTGTGCCACCGTGGACATGTCCACGTGACGCCGGCCTGGTCAGCCCTCTAGGGTTCCGTCACGTGGCGGATCCACAGTCTCCCCCGAAATGGCAGGGGCGGGACCCACAGGGACCCTGACCGAAAATGGCTCGCGGCTCGTGGATGCTGGGTTGCCTGCTACTCCCGCTTGAGGCGAAAGGATGTAAATTTCGCGGATTGATTTTCATCTTTAAAATCCTGTCCTTTTCCTAATTTTTAAATAAATTTCTGGGCCAGGGTCATACTCGTTGTTAGACACCTCGGATATTTAAAGTCATTCTAAACTTGTTATAAATAAAATTATCATCTTTTCTTATCCATCAGATCATTAAAAAAATCTGGACCTTAAAGTGAGGCTGGTACAAAAAGTTATTGTTGTGAAAATCAAATTCTTGTGTCATGGAAATGATATAAATGTAACAAAATATAATTTAGAAATAACTTAGAGTGCAATTATATGTCAATTAAATCCAATCGGTTTGTCCAAAAACAATAGCTCTACAATTACCCCCGGCAAGTTTTATAATGTGTTTGATATACATTTTGCCAGTGCAATTCTCATCGGTTATAAAAACTTACGATTACAATGGTTAAAGATGTCTCGTTAATTTTAAGGTATCGCAGTTAGGTTTGATGTTCGTCCTTTTATCCAAGTGATCTATATGGTCCAAATATTAATGTAGAATAAGTGACGGAGAAAATGATGCTATAAAAAAAAAGAAATCAATATTCTCAAACGGTTACCTAACGAATATCAATTTTTATAATTCTGCTAAAAAACCATCCTGTCTTCTCCGACCAGGCACTGGCCGCAGCGCATGCGAGAGAATTTGTAATTTTCCGAGGGGGCGCTCTTTGTAGTTTTCTTGGACCCGTCTTTCGACCTTTTCCCCCAATCACCCATCGCAAGTTGCATGACACGAACGATTAGAATTTGTAATTTTTCCTAAATGGATTATTAGTCTTGAATCTTCCTGTCCATGTTACAAAAGTCAATAACATAAACCGCGTTTCGAACATTATTTTACCTTCTTTAGTTAATACGTGATATCATATCGATAGATCTACCTAATAAATATTGTCGAATCACGGTTCTATTATTGTACCGAAAGTTGTGGACTAATATTTACATATATGGAACCAGGCTAGCTTTAACTAGGCTGCATACATATATACTTTACTTGTTGAGTCGGGAGGAAGAGCTGCGACGACGCATAACGACGGCAATGACAGATCGCTGTCGGAGGAAAGAAGCTGAAAAGCGAAGGCTTCAGCGATGTTGGGCGTCGTGTAGCTTGGAGACATCGGAGAGCATCTTCTGGATCCTCTGCCTCGTCTCCGCCCGCGAGCCTCTCTCCCTGTCTCTCATGCTCCTCGCGTAGGCCTCGAAGAACTCCTTGTTCTCTTTCTCCAGCTCCTTCCACACTGCAATTGGCTTTCCGTCAGCTATTCGGTACATCAGATACAAAAAAAATATGGAGGACGAGGACGACGCATGCAGAAACATCCCGTTGAACATATCATAATCGATGAACCCACAAGATGAGGACGACAGACAGCGCCGGATCAAGGTTTCGGCGACTTTTTGTGAAAGTCTCTGATCTTTGCGAAGAACCCAGAATTGAATATATTTGGCTAATTTCCATCGTCACGGTCTCGAAGCAAAGGCGAGGATCGTGTTTCTAGTCTTTTGCACACGTTCCAGACGGCCGAGCGCGATAAAGAAAAAAGAAGAGGAAGAGAGGGAAGTGATTGGACAGAGAAGCTGATAAAAGCGAGCGGAGTGCGACCTGTGGAAGTGATGACGGGCTCGATGTTTGCATGTTTGGAGAGAGCCTCCATGCACTCTTCTTTGCTCATGTTGAAGAGTATACACTCCTCTATCAGATGGTGCACCTGCACACACACACACACAAAAGAGAAAATATATGCATACCCATCAGATCAGATCACTACTCAAGACTACGGTTTAAACACCAGCTTCGACCGATGATGGATATACCATTCGGATGTATGAAGCAGAAGACTCCCCATGACGAGGGCGGCTATCCCTTCGCCCTTCTCGAAACGAAACGGAGATCGATGCAGGCGCGGCCGAGAATCTCCAAAGGCAGAGAAGATGCTTTCAATCAGATTTTCCAGGAAAATTATCAGCAGGCAGAGAATGTGCAGGAGGAGGAGGAGGAAAAGGGAAGAGAGACAGATCAGAAAGGACAGACCGGAACCGAAAGAGAGAAAAGAGGAAGGGGCTAGATCGAGAGAAAACCCCAAGCGATGGTCCAAAAATATTATTAACATATGACGACAGTGCGTGTGCAATGCATATTGTAATGTTTCGGCAACATGGGGTTAGATCGAAAGAAGAGAGAGGAGGGTTTTAAGCGACCGGGGGGGAAGAGAAAATTAAAAAAGACGATGACGTCAAGGAGGTGGTGGGACCCGGGAGCCCACGTGGGACGCGGGACATGATTGGCGGAGAGGGGATTAGAGGAGATTTTATAAGCAACCCCAGAGGAGAAAATATTGGGTACGTGTCCTGCAGGGACCCATGCATCAGACTCTCCTCTCTCTCCTCCCTCTGCACGCTCTCTCTCTCCTGTCTCCCCTGCAAACTTTCTCTCTCCTCTCTCCTCTCTCTTCCCTTGCACACTCTCTCTTCGCCGCCCCATGTCTCCGCACTGAGCCCTTGTTCGACCGACGAACTTTGAACGACGGAGGCAACCTTTCGAAGCGGAAGCGGAGGCCGCGCAGTGGCTCGTCGGACGAGGGCTCGGTCGTGACTCGGAGGGGGATGGGTCGGACCGATGAACCACCGCACGGCCTCCTCATTCGACAGTCGAGCTTGCCCGTAATGTGGTTTTGGGCGGTACTCGAGTATGGAAACACACCAAAGGAGGAAAAGGAACTCGACACCAGAAAGATGTGAGGGTGGCAGAAACTCCGGAGTGCTAAGGTGGGGGAAATCAAGCCCCAGAAACGTAACGTGCTGAGAGGTTGAGGTTGGGTCGAGCCCAGCCTTTCAGAAAAATAGGCTGAGGAAGGGCGGTGCCGATGATCCTGGGATTTTCAGGGTGGTGACTGCCGAGAACAAGGAGGTTCACTTCGTTTGTGAGGGTGGAACAGAGGAGGCTGACCTTTGGGTCCGAGGTTTAAAGCTTGTTACCAGAGACAATGCTTTTGGCAAATAGAGAGCACCATGACTCTCTGCATTACTTTGATGTACAGATTTTTAGGATATGAGCTTGATGCAATCCAGATTCAGATTGTAGTGGTTGTAAATGTTTGCGTATCTTGTGTAACGCATTAGAAACTTATGAATAATTTCCCATTAGAAGGGCTCATTTTGGTAGTGCTTTCATCTGCGGCCTCTCACCGCTAAAATGCAATGTCAATGAATGCTTAAAGCTTCACTACTACAGTAGAATCCTTTTCCTCCTTTGCTGCCTCCTCGTTTGACCGACCATGGTCGGACACATGGTCGAGTCACCGCGCGGCCTTCGCCTCCGCCTCGACTTCGCCATCGCCAAGTTCGTCGGTCCGGTGATTTGTCAGTCGGAGGAGGGGGTGGGTGGGAAAGAGGGAGAGAGAGGATAGAGAGAGCGTGCAGGGAGGAGAGAGGAGAGAGAAAGCTTGTAGAGGAGACGGAGCGTGCGGAGAGAGAAGAGAGAGAAGAGTCTGATGCGTGGGTCCCTCCAGGACACGTGTCGCAAGATTGTGGCCCTTCTTATTTGCCACGTTGGCACATGAAACGTTCCGGCGTTCGCGTGTCAGAATGCACGACCTCTTGCTCAGATGCCGTGGCGCCACCGAATTGGGATTTGTAAGTATATACATATTAAATATTAAATAAATTAACTTTTATTATGTATATTGCTGCACGTACGCAAAAATTTTATTAATAAAATCTTACTAAATAACAATTTTGCCAGCAACGATACATGTAAATCGAGTACGGATGAAGCATGGAAATCTAAAAGGAAGAGACCGCAAACTGGACAGGATCAAAGTTTTTTGGATTCTATAAGTAGAAATGTCATGGGGAGAACATTTGATTTATAATGCATGATCACGAGGGTGGTCGGCGTATTGAGAATTCGATTTAAACACGATTAGTCCTTCTAGAATTTGGCATTTGTGCAATTTGATAATATTTTTTTATGCAAATTGATGCCTCAATAGTGCAGTATGATCATTTAATTTTTACTCTGTGTGATTGTGATCTTTAAATCACATGCTTCTTTATTCACTCATCAAAAAACTAATATCCCCAAATTGGAGTTTCTTTTTTCCCAAGTTTTTCTTTTTGCTAATTTGATGTTAATTTGGTGTTGCATCATCATCCGACGTATCAAAAATGTCATGTCATTAATTAATTTATCAACTTAGTAAAAAATAATCGAACGAAGGATTTGATTGCACATAGCAAAAAAGAGTTAGAGCACTCTTTTTTTATCAAGTGGAAAATTGTATTCATTATTCAAAACGATACATGAGAAATGATATGGACTTTCATGGCAAAACAAATCGAAGTAGAGCAATTGTCAGAATACTACAAAACAAAGTCAAATCCAAAAAATAGAGAGGATTAACAAAGTATCAGTGGAGTTAAGCACACGGCAAAATAATTGGCAGCCAATTACTGGATCTCATATCGTCGTCAGTAATGAGCAAATTAAGTCGAATAAAAAAAAATTGACTTTTGGAATAGCAAATCTTTGTAATTTAGTGATACGTCGAAGCTCAAGCGATCATTATTGAAACTAGAGTCTGTACATGAACAAAGTACGGCGTATCAAATTCCCGAAAACATCATTAAGTTCTCAAATCTAAATCGAGAAATGAAAAATCCTAGGTTCACGACTAGATTCGATTTAGACTTACACCGGAAGAAAGAGATCTCCAAAATCTAGATCGAGAGAGAATAAAAAAAACAAAACAACAAGAGATCATAGGGAGGGCAAGACTAGTACAAACCCTCAGCTAAAAAGCTGGAGAAAGAGAGAAGAGAGGGGGAGAGAAAAGGACCTTTTCGGCTGCTAGCCCGATCGGATCAGAGCACTTACACCAAAACATGACCCGGATGACCAGATCGCACAAACAGAAAGAATCCAGAGTACACAATTTGATAAGAGTCGGAAAAAGACCAAATCCTGCAGACCCTACGAAAACGATCTTACATTGAATTTGAAAATGAGAAAAGCACCTTTTTTTTATAAAAAAAAACCGGCCTCTTGACAAGTTACTCGAAAACGATCGCTAACAGAAGTTTCGCAACAATAGTCCGACAACATCTTATAACAGAAGTTTCGCAACAATATTCCGACAACATCTTATAACAGAAGTTTCGCAGCAATGGCCCGGTGTGTCCCCGCTTCGCGTCCTGGCTTGCCCTTCCCTCTTTGCCATTTCCGGGCGCATCTCGACGCTCGCGGTACGTCCGACGGCGGTACGTCCGACGTGACGAGGCGAAAACGAGAGGGGCGTGCGAGAGGAGTGAAGGTGGGCGCGGTATAGGTGGGATTGTCTTCATCTTCGGCGTTGCGACAGATGCCCGTGGGCGTGTTCGTCCTTTCGGGGTCGGTGTTCCGAATTATTTGAGGCCCGATGGGAACGGCTTTCCCTTTTTTCCTGTCGTTGATTTCGATCGTGGATTTAGGGTCTGTTTGTTTGTTTGTTTCGGAGGACGACTGTTTTCGGAATTAGTTTTTGGACTTTTCTGGTGTGTCAACGACGGGAAACTAATCGATCCATGAAAAACGCTTTCCATTGACCAGAAAATAATAAGCTTAGATTTGAGGAAAACTACTTCTCCTTATGAGAAGGATGAAATCACTTTTCATAAATCATCAAACAAATGAAAATTACTCTTATTCTTTGAAAATAATTTTAGTGGAAAATATTTTCCTTTATCACCATCTCTTTTTATCACACCGAATCATTAGAGACATAGAATCACATCCCTATGCTATAATGGAAGAGTTGGGTGTTGAGTGATAGGGGCATAAGTGCACTTGTTGTATTAGCTATTGTAACATGGAAATTCCCAAATCAAATTTTGTCCTAAACTTTTGCACGAATCTTCAATGTAATACTCTCAACCAATTTTCGTCGGAGCTTGCTAACGTTCCAATTATTGCCAGCCATCTAACGTAGCACAACGTTATGTCAGCAATCTCCAGACAAAGTTGTCCGAAAGAATTATAGTAAAATTTGGCTTAAAAATTTAGAATTAAATCAGCATATATCCAATGAATTTGTTACTAATCAGGTAATTTTCCTCCTCGTTTTTTTAACTATTTAATGAATAATATAAAAATATATTATATATAAGGAAACTGGGCTTGTTCGGTCTCAATGAGACTTAGCCCAGCTCTAAATTATTGGGGCAATTTCTTTTCAGGATGACTGGGAATAGTAACTTAGGCCTAACCGAGGACCTAACCTTAGGTTGCCTAATAATCAAAAGATGATGCATGGCTGTCCCTTGGAATCTTTGGGAATCCATGAGGCGAAAGTGATGGGCTTGTTGTCTAGACCGTTCACGCATGGGAACTAGCGATATTTGGGCACAAGGGAAATGTCACGAATCTTTGGGAATCCATGAGGCGAAAGTGATGGGCTTGGGCGTTCACGCCCTCCGTACTGGAAAAAGGAATAGGAAGAGCCTCGTGACCTCGACTGCCAATTTTGGACAAAACAACTCGAAAGGCAATTCTAACCTATAATCGATCAAAACCATTATGAATTTCGATTCCATTTCACAAATAGCTCGCCGAATTTCAAAAATTCGCCACGACGGAATACCCTCTTGAACTTCGGCACGATTGCATAATGATCCCTAAATTAAGAAAAGTTATATAAATTATCCTGAAATTTGATTACAGTAGAAACCATCGTTTCTGTGGGATATATAAGGGTGCGTTTGTTTCAATGAAAGTAGTTTCCCGAAAAGTGTTTTCCGGACTTTCTGTTGTTTGTTTTTCCAAAAATGATTTGGTCGATGGAAAATACTTTTCTGTCAATATAAATATTATGTATTATTTTGGAAAAATGAATTCCTGTTCATGGGAATGGGAAAACATTTTTCTTCTTTATCAGGTCTTTAGGTCATTCCCTTTTTATTAGGTCATCTTTATCCTTTTCTTTTACTCTCCAAAATCTCTCTCTTTTTTTTTATACTAGTGTAAATTGTTAGTTTAAATGTTATTCAATCATTTTTCAAATGTGATCCAAACGCCTGAAAATATTTTCAATCACATACCATCAAACACGAGAAAACTAATGAAAATGATTTACTGGAAAATATTTTTCAAAAATAGTACGATTTCCGTGAAACAGGGCATTTAGAAAGCCCCTTCGGACCTCAAAACCCCTTGGGGAAAATTTGAGGCGTCTGGCAACCATTTTCAAGGGGCTTTCAAGTGAAAGCTTACCCTTGGGAATGCTGAAAGCTCAAAGCAATTTTCGGAATACCGAAGTCCCAATTAATGAAAATTAATGAGTTGCCTATTTTGCCCTTAAAACTTTACAAAAAATCCAATTTTACCCTTTTAAAAAATTGAAGCCCTAGATCCAACGCAGCCTTCGATCCATCTCTCAGAATCAAGAACGGAGCCTAGGAGTGACGTCGGGAATCGACGCAGAGAGTCCCACCGTCGGCCGATGGCATCCCGTCGCCGACGTCCACCGCAGGTTGCAGAACTCGGCCACCGCTACCAGCGCCGCCGCGGGGGTGACCGCCTTCTTCTTCTTGGGCTTCTTGCTTGTCCGGCGGTTGCGGCCGCGGAAGGTCAGGTGGTGGGCTTCGAGGACGCCGACTGACTGACCCGAACTGAAAGCGACAGGCGACCTCTCACGGGATGCTGATAGTTTCTCGGATTCGCTGCTTAGCGAGCTCCGTTCCCGGCTCTGTTTCGCGTGAGGCATTTGGAGCCGGACATCTCTTCTTTCGCTGTTTCGTTTTGCCGCTGCGGCATGTCATGGCATTTGACCAGTTGACCCGGCTCGAGCTCTCGAAGGAGGTCGTTTAGGGTTTTGTTTTTTATTGGATTCCACCGAAATTTGCATGCCGTTGGGGTTATTGATGTCGGAGAATGGGGTTGTCGCAGAAGTGCATGAATGTGCTGTTCGAGGATACGGGTTCGATTGAGTGGAAGAGAGGTTGGCCTCTCTGATCTGGTCAACTCGCCACTCTCTGCGATAGGTGCGGGTAACTCTTGTCTCACCTCCTCTTTCGTTCGTCGGTTTGACTTTCAATTTTCTCAGTTCTATTGGACTTCATAGCGGTTTCCCTCGTCGTCATGTGATATCAATTTTGAATGTTCATCTAGTCTTAGTGATGAGCAGAGAGGTGCTTTGGATGCTTAGCCATGTCAATGAACTGCAGTCGCTAATGTCGAAGTTGACTGCTTCCAGGTTTGCGTTTGAGCATGCTACGTTTTGTGATGTTTTCCACTCGAAGGACTCTAGATGGAGGGAGTGCGCTTCTTGTGGCAAGGTGAGCAGTCAATCTTTGAGGACACGGCTTAGAGCCCGCCTAATTTGTTTATGATGATTTGATTCAAATATGAACTGGTAGCGCCTGCATTGTGGATGCATTACTTCGAGGATGCTATTGAAGCTGCTCGATTGTGGCAGTGTGAACTACGCAACCTGTGTGGAAAGTTTGGACTTCGCTCGATTTATGCTGTTTCTTTTGTAGAATTTGTGAACTTATGCATTTTATTGTTGTGGTGCTTCTTTTCGTGCTTTAATTGGTAATCTCTTTAATTGAAAGTATTTGGGCTGAGCTTGCACGGAGATGCTTGTCATGCTTAGCTTGAGTTGTTCTCATTATTAGCCATTGATTGCTGACTTACCCATTTGGGCACAGATTCAATTGTGCTGAACATTGTGAATTTGGGAGAGATTCACGCAGATTGAATTATGAATTAGCAAAGTCCCGTTTGTAACTTTCAACTGGTTTCTTTGTGTTTAATAGGGATTATGTTGATAGAGGAGCTTGGAATTTGGAGATTTTCTTTGCTCTTTTTGGCTTGGAAATTGGGTTGTGATGCTGCAAATGTGCATACCCCTTGATCTACATGAACACTGTGTTGCAAGCATGGAAGCTGCATGAGAAAGGGGAGCTAATGATCTTAGTGGACACATCTCTGGGTGGGGAACATCATAAGTAAGAGGCATGCCTATTCATGAAGATTGGTCTTCTCTGCACCCTGGGTATAACAAGGCTTCGACCATCCATGTTGACTGTCATGGAGATGCTGATGGGCTTAGCTAAGGTTAATGATAGTGAAATATCGAGACCTCAATCACTTTCAGAATTCATGAATCTAATTGCTGAAGGAGGCCTGAAAGGTCACTTAAAGGATTCTTCTTCCACTTCATATAGGGAGTCCAGCGGGCCAGACAAATCATCTTTGTGGCCGAAAGGCATGGCCGCTCATGTGCTACAATGACCTTTAATCCTATATATGACAGGAGCATTTGAACTTTTATATAGGTTTTGCATGTGAACAGAAAACATATATTTGAGAATGTATCAAGGTTCGTTGTACATAGTATTTTGGCTTTGATCAAATGGCTTTAGGTTTAGGAAATATTTAAGGATGTTTATAATTTTTAAGGATAATGAATTTCTTTCCTTAGACATATGTTATCCCGTTTATTGTAATGAAATTTTTTTTTTTTTCAATTACTTTGATGTGATTTTTTTTTTTATTTGATTTTTTTTTGCGTTGTTGTCAAAATTTGAATTAAAAAAGTTGCATACATTATTTTTGTCAATTTTAAACAAATAAAAATTAAGAAGCAAATATTAATCATCCGAATGGGCTTTTCAAATGTGTTTTTTTTACCAAACAACATTTTTTCTTAAAGTTGCTTTTCAATACGTAGTTTACCAAACAGTTTTTACATTTCTCCAAAGCCCTTTAGGCCAAACTACTTTGCATTTCCCCAATGAGCTTTTAAAATGTTGAACCAAACGCACCATTAGTCCAGTTCTAAATTATTGGGGCAACTTCTTTTCAAGACGACTGGGAATAGTAAGTTAGGCCTAACTGAGGACCTAACCTTAGGTTGCCTAATAATCAAAAGATGATGCATGGCTGTCCCTTGGAATCTTTGGGAATCCACGAGGCGAAAGTGCTGGGCTTGTTGTCTAGACCGTTCACGCGTGGGCATATGTCACGAACTTTATGGACTCCCTCCGTACTGGAAAAAGGAATAGGAAGAGCCTCGCGACCTCGACTGCCAATTTTGGACAAAACAACTCGAAAGGCAATTCTACCGATAATCGATCAAAACCATTCTGAATTTTGATTCCATTTCGCAAGTAGCTCGCTGAATTTCGAAAAGTCACCATATCGAAATACCCTCTTGAACTTCAGAGCGATTGCATAATTATCCCTAAATTAAGAAATGTTATATAAATTATCCTGAAATTTTAATTACTGTAGCAACGATGGTTTCTATGGGGTATATAGCCATTGAGCGTAATATGAAGATGGGCCAACTCATTTTTCTCAACCAGCACAATCTTAACTACATGATGAATGAAGCTAAGGAAACAAAGGTAAAAAATTGGGAAAAATGACACAAAATAGTTTATGAATTTTGATGTAATATGCAATATTATTTTTAATCTTTTAATTTATTCAATATAATATCTAAATTTTAACTCAATATACAATGTCATCCCTAGAAAATTCAACAAAGACTAAAAGTCGAGGGATTATACTTGACAAATTAAAAATTTATTAATAAAATTACATATTAAATCAAAATTTAATATGCAATTTGGCAGGGGTGTTTTCTAGAGAGAATGAATGTCTTATCAGATGAATATGATGTATTCCCTCCTTTCTCTAAGCAAATCTAAAATAGCCACCCTAACACATCCCGTCTGGGGTCTAGACAGGTGCAACATCATATTGCTCGGGGGAGTCAGTGAAGAAAGCATCGTCGAGGAAGGTTAAACAGGGGGAGAAGCCATGCTGAAAAGTAGTCGTGACGGGTCCATACCATAGGCCTACACCACCTTTAGTCAAACAAAGTGATTTTGCTTTGCGACTTTCTCTTTAATTATGGTTTTGTACCTAAAATCATTTGATTAAGCAATGTCGTCCCCCTCTTTGGTCGACCAAACTTTCTTTCCCTCCTACGTCACCCCGTTCTTTTTATTCCTTCACTTGATTACAGTTGTTCAATTAGCATCGGTGCACGTCTCGAAAGGCAATTCAAGGCAGTGTCGAGATGGCTCGAGTGTGCAAGTTTGGAGTACGAATCATGTCGCCTTCTTAATAAATTCATCGTGAAGTTATATTTTGCGCTAACTGCGGATAAAGCAAAAAGTTTTTAAAGTGACCAAGTACCTGAATTGGACGCAACTTCGATTTGTTTAGTTGAGTGAACACCTAGCTAAACTAATTGATTTTACTTGTCAAAATCTTTGGGATGGATTCGAGCTTTTAAGTTTGGTTTTGGCCTATTTCTTCCTAGGGAAGTAATAAGGCCTACAAGGCACGTTTAGATTGACATTTATTTTTTCACTTCTTATTTGATTAAAATCTCTTCATTCACGCACCTTATTTCCCCAATTTAATTTGAAAATTTTGCAACAATTAAATAATAACAAGTAAATTCATACATAATTTAATCGTAATTTTTTTTTATAAATTTATAATTTTTTACAGAAAAGAAGGGGCAAAAGAAAGCAGCGTTTGCTTTTGTTCAATTCTCGACAAACACGACACCCCTCGAAACCTTGGGACGCCTATCTCTTTTGAAGGTACTTGACGATTTCCCGTCGGTGGTCAGCATCTAGGACAGAAACGAATTTTCCATGTCCAAAACCTTATTAATCACGCCACTTTATTGAACGGCATTGCTGATTGATTTCCAATTTCCTCCAAGCTCTATCTAGTTTTTTTTTATAACCCTCACACCTCAATAAAATAATTTAGATGTGCTTAGGAATTTTCATATTTTCAAGAAATTAAGCGAAGCAAATGTTGTTTGAGCTTTCCTGACATCTCAAAAAGATAAATTATTTCCAATTGTAAAATGGGTCGATATTCATCGGTGCCAATAGAATTGTCGAGGAACCTGTAACTCATATATCAATGGTCGACATTTGTGATAGGACCAAAACCTAGATTTCACAATAGGATTCACAGTCAACATCCTAAGTTGATCCAAACTACATCGTGAAATCTAGGTTTTGGCCCTACTACAAACGCGTACATGAGTGAAAATCACGTATGCATTTCCCAAGTACATGAACAGTGAAATCACAGGTCCTCATAATAGTCTTTAGAAAAGGCCAGGGCGAATAAAAAATCTGAAAGAAGCCCTTTTTTGGGCGTTTTTGTCCTGTAGTGGATGGCCAGGCGCAATAAATTAGGGATTGCCCGACAAATCAATGAACTAATTGATGCCCCCATTCGCATAAAGCTGCAATGGCCTGTCGATTGCATGGACATTATTAATAAATGCCAACAAAATGTCTTTGGCTCATGGGTTCCAATCATCCGCACACAAGATTGGTTGGTGACTTTGGAATATCTTAATTCTAAAGCAAAACTACTCGATCACCCATAAATTTATTATATAAATATTAATTCGATTTTAAATTCTTCTACATCTTTATGCGAAATTTTCCATATAATTTTTTTATCAAATTTCTCGGATATCATTGACTTGACATAGTCATGTCCGGCTATTCTAAATGACATACCATCATATCAACGATTTTTAGTGATAACTGTTTGACATTTTTTCCTCGGGGACACCGAGGGTGATGGGCCTTCAATTTCATGACCCTTTTCATGTATCTACCCACTGAGAATTCGTACATGCTTCTTTGGTGGCTATTAAAGTCCTCCAAGCCAAAAAGAAATAAGAGAGAGAGAGAAAAGGGAAAGACAAGGTCATCGGACATTGAACATGGCAGCATCATTAGTAGAAAGAGGTGAAATGGAATGCATGAACTTCGCGACATACCTTTAGTCAACTTTTCTATGTGCAGCAGGAGGGATTGGAGGGACAGACATTGGTGTCCGCTGTGTTCCAAAAGCCTTTTCCTCCGGCCCCATCGTTTGCTGAAATAAAGGTGCTCTCCACCAAACGAATCGAGTGCGAGCTCACCTCATGATGGAATGTCCACACACACGTAAAAAAGGGATCTCTCAATTGGCATGCATGCGACATCATTGTAGCAATTCACAGAATCAATAAGCCCGTTCGAAAGGTACGTGACATGTAGCGATATTCGCGGTACTTAAATTCCTCCTCCTCCTCCTCCGCCTCTTCTTATTATTTATTAGGATCCCTTTCTCATTATTACGTGTGATGCTTGGATTGTTCATTGGTCCGACCTGATTTGGTACCATCCTGTTCTTGGCATCCATATAGATAGTAGCTGATTAGGGCGTGCATGGGGCTACGTTCCCCACGATGCCCCGTTATTCTTAGAGGTAGTATACATTTATCCCTCGATGTTCAACTCTACACAATACCCTTCCGAACTTTACTTTTGTTATAGTAGTTAACCCTTCGTTTTTCTTCAATTACCACTTGCAATGTATGTGAAGAGGTGAAAGTAAGCTTTTCTTTCATTTTGAAAAAAATCTATCCTAGCTTAATTGTTGTAAATTAATTAAGATACTAGTAATTGAAAAAACAAATAAAAAAGATAACTTGTAAAATTCGATAAATAAATCATCTTTAATATGACTGAAAAGGATACTATAGGAATAAGAATAAACACAAATTAAATCAAAAGGAGAAATGTCACAACAACGTGAATGTAAAATTTCAAAATGCAGTCACTTATTATTCATTTTAAATTAGTTAATCATTGTGGAAAACAACCTATTAAAGAAACCTTTAAAAGGATTACGAAAGGAAATGTTGCCTTCAACTCATAAAAGAAATATGATCAAATGAAATCTAAGGTCAGGACATACCATAGGCCTAGAAGGTTTTATAGTAAATTTACAGATCGCGCGATCAAATGAAATTGCTAGAAACAGAATTAAATTAGGACATGATGTGTAAAGTGTTCAAATCTCAGCAGCCGAGCCAACTCACTTTGACCAGCGTTATCTATTAAATCGATAATAACGCTTGTTGACCATTTACAAGAATGTTAGTTTAGTATTCCAAGGATATATGGGATACGATGCTACCTTGATTATTACGGATGTATACACCCACGTGTCAAAATCCTGCTTCTCTCTCTCTCAGAGGAGTAAAAATTTTCCCATGATGAAGCTGCTGAACAATCAACAGAGGGTAAAAAGAAGAAGAAGAAAAATGACCCGAAAGTAATTTGTCTCCCGGCAGGGAAAGATTGACGGAACAACTAACGTCGGACATGATTGGGCTTCATTGGGGACATTGGGGACTTTGCTTCTCGTACAAACTTCCCCGTCCCCACCGCCATTAATGATGATCCGAAAGCTCAAAATAGCTTCAATCACGCGCATACATGCGCGAGAGGATGACGCCAATTTTTTGTTGCGATTTCCGGGCAACTAGGATAGAAGAGAAGCCTCGGGTTCTTTTCTCGCGAGTCGCTTTATCTTTACTGACGAGGCATTTTAGACTTTGGAGTACAAGATTGCAGAATAAGCGAGCAAATCGCTACTTGTTTGGATGACCTAAGTAACCGAGCGGCCGACCTAACTCGATCATTGTCAGTGTCGGTGGCATATTGATGGGTTTCCTTTATAGTTTGTGGATCCAATTCTCATACTTTTCAAAGTGTCTTGAAATGTGTTATTTCTAATTTTAGTTAGACAAGATTCGTGCATATTAGATACCATTTTAGAACCTGCACCGATGAAATGTAGGACATTTTTGCGGGTCCATGCTAACTTTGAAGCTTTAGCATAAACGCATGGCGATATCAACTTGGTGCCTTGGTCAAAAGCCAATTAACTTTAGCAAGTAGAATGAAATAGCTCAAATTCCATGAGTTTTGGCATATGGATAGAGGAATAAATCTATGACCTAAGTAAATCTTTAAACTATTTCGTTTGAACTCTTGAATATAAAATATAGGGATATTCCCATCTTATTGGAGAATAAAATATACAACTTAGAACAAAGGTAAGAGGTATATCACCATTGGCACGTTAAAAATAAGGAATGTAGGTTGGGCGTTCTTACTAAATGGACTATTGTTAGCGGTCCTTATAGATGAAAACATCGCTGAAGGATTTGTGTTTGTGCATTAGCTGCATAATTTCACGTGGTTCAATTCCTCAATCATCAATTGCAAATAATGTAATAATTATATTATAATACCATTCAAAGATTAATTCACTTCTTACTTGGCCCATGAAATTATGGAGTTCGATCATAAAATGAATTCAATACTTTCACTGTATCAATTTTTTGTTGTGAAGAGCATAGTACATATATAGGGCTTTTTTAGGGGGGGGGACTTTATAGAGTATGCTCAACAAATGTTCTATGACCTCTCGCTAGCAAGATGCTTTAAAAAAAAATGATTGATTTAAAGTGAATGGAATACAATTGGTGATTCACTAAAAGAGTGATAGGTGGCTAGGTAAAGTTTCATTGCGAGAAAGCTGAATGACGTGCACATACTAAGATTGAATTGTATTCTTAAAATAAAGCCAAACACAAAACTTCATTTCCACAATACCATCGAGCATTAATGGGCCACATGATCTCATATTAGATTACAAATTCATGTCATGTTATGAGCGAATTTCTAATTATTCCGAACATTTGCTCCTTCATATTCAATATCGAGAGCTTTCCCAACTTCCAGCACGTCGGTCTGATTGGCCTCCAGGCGAATCCCGCTCAATCACTATTTCAGAACAAATCCAACTTTTGCCCCGGCTGTTTCTTCCCGGAAACAAAACAAAGACCGCGACAAAAGCAAACGCCAAAAAAAAACCTTGCTATTCTATCAACCTATACCTACCCTAAAGGCCAAAATTAAGCCTTATCTAGCAAGATTCTGCTTGCTTTTATGTTTGGTCCGTGTCCTTGTCTCATCTTCCCCGTTTAACTCAACGTTCAGATTCCAAGCAACGAAGCAAAAACAATACAAATATATCTTGTCCACTCCTTAACGTAACTCCAAGCCAAAAAAAACCCTTTTTTTTAAATATTCTGCTTCCTCTGTATTTTGCAGCGTCGCTGCCTAGGGATAGTCCAGGAAAAACCAACCACGTTTAGGCCGATGATCACTAGGCTCGTTGACAAATTTAAGCCCCCCTTCTTTATTTTATTGCGTGGATTGAAGTTAAGACCTGTAAACATTAGCGTCGCCGACGTTGGATTGCTTGGTGATCATGTAGTTTTTTTATCGTGATTATAGTCGACCAACACTGAAATTTCCCTGTTTGCAGTAGGCAATGTACAGTAAGGCTAGCTAGGTGGCTCGTTGGCTACATCAACGCCGAGCCCCATCTATGCCATTAACGTCCCTAGTGAGTGAATGTATCCGCCCGACAAATAAATTGTTCCTCAATAAATCAAGGCAATGTGTCCCGGAAACATAAAGTTGGGAAGACATATTGTCACACTTCTATACTTTGGACGGACTTTGTATCAATTTACCATCGGCTAGGAGCATGCCTAGAGCTCATTTGGCAAAGGTTTCTCTCACATCAACTGTAGTTATAGAGACGGGTCCCATGATTTTTAGAATGCGGTCGATAGATCGCTCATGGTCGTAGCACACTTAAAATCGAGATAACTTATGACGGATTTTAGGAATTTGCTTTGTCCAAGTGTAAGTTGCCGTGGCTTTAAAACATAGATCACCAAACACACAAGTTGGAAAACTTCATGTTGTAAAGTCATAGTGCAACACGATTGTGCCGCCTTTAAAGCCATACCGAGTAGATAATTAATCTATTTAGTGTGGATTTATAGTGCACTTTGCTCGAGCACAGCTTGTTTAGCACAGTCTTTCAATAAATAGTTAAGGATAACTTCCGCAATAGAAAACACTTTTATTAATCCCGACAGAAGAAAAGTAGACTTGAGTAAATACTCTCACATTTCTCTCTCTCTCCTTTCTTAATACTGTTTTCCAAGTCTTCTAATTCTTTAGAAATGGTAATATACTCACAAAATTTAAACACCTTTTTATCAAAAAATTACACTGATTTGTATAGTAAAAATAAATTCTCATCAGTTGACCGAACTTTTTCTTAACAAAATTAAGAGCACGTATAAACAATATTTACTTTTTACCCTTGCTTTTTGCATAATTCAAAAATTGCCGTAGATATATTTTGACTTTTTCTTATCCCATCGCACCTAAAACTTTTACACCATACAAATTTAGAGAAAAAAATATTTTAGTATAACTTTTCCATACCCTTTTGAGATTCGGATGATATTCTGAATTTTACTTTTGCTTTTGCCGAAGCATATGGATAAACCTGCCCCGACCAAGGTAATTTAAATTAAATTAGTGTTTGCGCTTGTTTTAATTCTTACCATCGACAGATCTCGAACACTCGATTGAATACGGAATATCCAGGTCGGCGATTCATCTCCTCAGGCGCCATGAGCAAGCGGGAACCCACGTGGTCCCGTACCGACTCGCCACGTGTCCATCTGCGGGGGTTAAATTCGCGCACTGTACCGGACGCGCATCCCACCTGCGTCGCCCGCGCGCCCCCACAGTGTCCCGTCAGTCAATTCGGTTAATTTTGAAATTTCAAAAAAAGCACATACGGCGCCGGTCCGACCGGAACGACCCGGCCCGGCAAGCCAGCCGGCTCGTCCGGTTCGGTCCCTTCTCTGTCTCTGTCTGCGGTCCCTCCCTCTTCATTTCATTTTTCGTTTCGTCTTCTTCTCCCACCTTTCTCCTTCCCTCTCTCACACTGCAACCCAAAAAAGTTCTCCAGCTGCGCCTTTTCTCTGTTCGATTCGTAGATCTGGTTTTTGAAATTCCCTTCGGCGAGGAAACAAAACTTTTTCCTCGGAACCCGAACGCTCTGCTCCCGCAAAGTTTGCGCTCTCGTACGCACCCCTTTCTCTTCTCTCCAGCGGGAGACTGCTTTAGCCCGTGAAATGCGCACTCGGATTCTCGAGCTGCGCGGGCTCGAGCGCTGACGGGGAGGGGGAAGGACAGCTCGCGCTGAGGCTTCTTCTGGCCGATGAGCGTCGATGGACGCCGCATTTCGCCATCAGAGGTCCAAGGTCTGCGTCGCTGATCGGAACTCCGGCCACACGGTCTCGTCGCGGGGAGGTGAGCCTCCTATCTTCCTCCCTCTCTCTGTGTCTCCCTCCGGCCGTCTGTTCGGGACTCCGGTCTTCGCGTTTGGCTGCGGCGGCTGTAATGGAAGCCGAGGAGTCGCGAGTGGCTGAGGGAAGTGTATGGGACGAGGCTCGCGCGGAGTTTGAAATGTGGATCGTCTTTCTGTTTTCCCCCCCTTTTCCTTCTTCGAATCGTTGTTGCGTTCGCTCCAGCTGGGGAAGGAAGTTTTTCGCGATCTGTTTGGCTGTTGAGAAAGCGACGAAGCTCGGGGAACTATACGCTCGTTTCGTGGACTGTTCTTTTTCAAAATGCGCTAACGGAGTTGAAACTGGAGTTCACCCGCTTCTTATCAGAGCGATTCTCGCTTTCTGCTTCCGTTTAGTGCACAATTTTGTGATTTTAGCTCCCGCATTTTCGTGATCTCTTTGACTTTTCTGCATAATGCCAGAATTGAGCTGCTTCTTCCGAGCTTCGGCTGCGGTTGTCCATCGCTGTCAGAGTTGGTTGTTTAACAGATATCTCCGCTTTTCTCTCGTGCTGTCGCCATGATTTAGCTTTGCTTTTGTAGAGAGCTCTGGGTTTGATAAGAAATAATTACGCTGGTTTGACTAATAATTGCCGAGTGCTTTTTTTCTCTCTTTCATCTTATCATACTCTTCTCGAATTTTCTTTTTATTTCTTCCTTCGTCATAGTATACTTTCTATATTGTACCCTCTGTTCTTTCTATGTCGGGGCAGTTGGTAAAGGTGTCACTTTCCTCTGTTGCTCATCATATTCTGCACTTTGATTGGTAATTTTTGGGCATCCCAAGCTTAGCTCGCTGATTTATCAGCCTTGGAATGGTAAATTCTGATGTTATCCGGCTTGAATCCAGGAAACAAGCAGTTTCAAAGACAGAGAAACTTTGGTATATTGGCCTCTGAATCTAGTTCTGAAAGTAGCGGGACTTCAGACGAGGACTTGGTGAGTTGGCTCCCTTGCTTGTTCTTGTTATAATTGTTCTGAACGGGAATCTCAGAAACAATTGTGTTATATTTTAGTCATTGTGACGAGGTGAAGTGCTGTGTTCATTATTAGCATGAATTACATATTGTAAAAATAACTGTTCTTACCAGATTCAATTGGCTTTGTAGATCATGCTGGATTTACGGTTGAGGTCTAGCAGAAAAGCTGCCACCACTTCTGGTACTCCTATGAAGAAATTATTAGCCAATGAGATGTTGCGAGAGAATGGATCCAAGAGACAGTCGCCGAGTGTCATTGCAAGATTAATGGGATTCGAAGGCTTGCCACTTCAGCATCCTGGTCATAAACAACAGAAGAGATATTTGGACAATCATCAGGCTGGGAGAAAAATAGAGAAAGCTGAAAGGAGTAGCGCGTGTTCCAGCCGCCGATCGTCCAGGAAAAGCTCAAAGGAGGAGGAAGAATTTAAAGACGTGTTTGAAGTTTCGGAAATGTCAAAGTTACAGAATAAGAGTTACTTACCAAAAGGGACTGTGAAGTCTACCATGACTGAAGCTGAAATGGAATTTATTCGCCAGAAATTCGTTGATGCAAAACGTCTTTCGACTGATGATAAGCTTCGGGATTCAAAGGAGTTTGATGATGCTCTAGAGGTACTGGACTCAAACAAAGATCTCCTCCTCAAATTTCTGCAGCAACCAGATCCACTGTTCACGAAGCATCTGCATGATCTTCAAAGTCCTCAGTTTCAATCACATTTTAGTTCAATGGCTTCTTCAAAAGTTCCAGAAAGAACCAGGTGCGTAGATTCAAAACTGGGGAGGGAGAATCTGCCAAGAAGATGTGGCAGACCGCCGAAGATTTATCACGACAAGTTTATTGGTACTCCAGTCAGTGATACAGCTCATAATACTCTCAAGTCGTCAAAATTAGAGGGGCAAGTGCTCTCAGATATTCTTCCTACCCAGATTGTTGTTTTAAAGCCAAACCTTGGGAAGGCACATGGTGCTACGAAAAATAGTCTGTCTCCAAATTCGCTTTTGTTTTCTCCTGACTCAAGTCCAAGTTATAGGAATCATCTGGAGTGTGCTGCAGATGCGGAGCTTAAGTCAAAGGATTCACAAGAAATTGCCAGAAGAATTACTCGGAAAATGCGGAACAATTATGGTTCTGGTTCAATCTATATAGCGCCTGTCCAATCAAGGGGCTATGCTGGAGATGATAGCTCATCTACCATGTCTCTGAGTGACTCTGCATATGAGTCAGATACGACTGCATTGACAAACGCAACTGCATTGACGAATACAAAGTTCATTAACTGTAAAAACCGACATAAACACGCATCATCTTCTACTGAGTCATCTGTGAGTAAGGAGGCAAAAAAGAGACTCTCAGAGAGGTGGAAATTGACTCACAAGTCTCAAGAGATTGGAGAAATTAGCAGAAGTAGTACACTGGCTGAAATGCTAGCTATTCCTGATGGTCGAGTGGCGAGTCTAGATTCAGGTCGAAAAATTGTCCAAGAAGGATGCAAAGTGGAGTTTGCTGGAGACGATGAATCTGCAAGCCGTGTTGAACCTTTGGGCATCAGCAGCAGAGATGGGTGGAAGGATGTGTGCGTGAATAAGCTATCAAGATCTAGATCTCTTCCTGCTTCATCTGCAGTCTTTGGCAGTCCTAAAAGTGAAGCTTCTTCTGATTCTAGGCACTGGATGGCTAAAGAGATGGTGAGACGGGATAAGATTAAGACTCTGAAGGAAAATTTTGATGTCAGAGATAGTTTTGTCAACAGAAAGTTCACACCGATACAAATTGAACGTCATCCTCTTCGCTGCAGCAGTGGTGAGAGCAGTGATGCTTCATCAGAGTATCATTTGACTCAATATAAAAGGAGAAGTGGCCTCAACGATATCGATCAGCCTGAACAGAGCTTTGTCGTTTCCGAGGCATTTGGGGATGCGGTTCATGTTGGTGTTGCCAATATGGGGTCAAAGATGGTGACCTCGCTTTCCGAACCTTCAAATCTGGAGCATCCATCAACTAAAGTTAACTCTGCCGTCTCCTATGCAGATGATGTCCAGGTATGATCGATAATTCATTCCTTATGTAAGAATGCTTTTTTTGGAGGGAACACTCGTAGAAATGCGTTTTGTGATATGTGAAATGTAGTTATTCTGCTTTCTCTTTCATGTCTCATCCAATTTCTACTGTTATATATCCATTGAAGAATTACACATCTTCCTGCATTTTCCAGTATATGAAGTCTTGATGCCTGTATGCATTCACCTGCAAATGTTTATTTGTATGCTTGCATGTAGAAAAATTTGTAAGACTGCTGCATAATCCTGGGGTATTTCATAAGTCGAAGTATATCTCTTAGGTGGGCTTCATGGTCAAAAATAAGAAAAGTTCTTATGTTGCTGGAGCATGTTGCTAGAAAGTCGATCTGCACCTTTTATTTTTCTGAATTAGATATAGGTTCTTTAAATTGAGCATCAGTTTTCTTTCCAAAACCCAGACTTAAGTATTCTGATTTAAGACTGACATATCGGTCAGGACACTGATGCTTTGCAAATGCATTGCGTTTCTTGTACCTCCTAGATATTCCCAATGTTGTGTTGTCCATGACTGCTTTCTGCTTGTGAAAAGTGTGGTAGAATGGTTTGGATCATCATTGCACTCATTATCTCTCATTGTTGCAGGATCCATCTATTGATCCATCTAGAGAGAGTCCAGAACCCGTAATTCATTCAATACCTGAATCTGAATCTTCTGCAAGTTCGAAGGAGGCAGATCAACCCAGCCCAGTTTCTATTTTGGAAGCTCCTTTTAAGGACGATCTCTCATCGGGTTCTGAATGCTTTGAGAGTCTCAGTGCCGACCTTCATGGTAATCAAATAGCTACTTTTTTTATCCCCTGTTCTTGGTACTGAAAAAATACATGCATTTCTCTTTTTATTTTTCATCTATTTTAGAGGCTGTCATGACAGCGTGACAGTAATTGTTGTGTTTGGCAACCACTAGAAGTGAAACTGATTTGAGAGTGAAGTAGCTTATGATGCTATCTACTTTTTCAAGTTCCAAATTATTTATCTTTCAGCTGCTTCTGTTTGATAAATTTGTGAGTCGCTGTTTTGGTAGAAATGTACCACTGCTTTAGCCCAATGCTCTTAATGGTAGAATTGATATTTGAGATCAGCATTGAACTTTTTCCTGGTTTTGCTACTTCTGTGACTCCAAGTAAATTTGTTTCCTCCAGCTATCAGCTATAATGTTAAAATGCTGGACAACAATTACAGGTCTTAACCATAAGAGAATTAAAGAAATAGGTAGAATTCTTTTTAACTTCTTCATCTTTTGCTTATTTCTTTCCCATTGTCTACTCTTTTCAAGGGCTTCGCATGCAACTGCAACTGCTCAAACTGGAATCTCAAGCGTGCACTGAGGGATCAATGCTTATCTCAAGTGATGAAGATGCTGGAGAAGGATTGATGCATTTCCCAGGAAATAGAGGACTGTACAGAACTGGAGAGAGCTGGGAATCCTCATACATTGTCGATGTCCTAGTAGGCTCTGGTTATGACAATTCTGATCCTGAAATGTTCATTGCAAAGTGGTACTCTCCTGAGTGCCCTGTGAATCCGCTGGTGTTCGAAGAGCTAGAGAAAAGGTACTGTGATGAAAGTTCCTCAAGGCCTGCAAGGAAGCTACTCTTTGACCGTGTTAATTTGGCTCTCATGGAAATTTACCAGCAACTCATGGATCCGCACCCATGGGTCCATCCGGAGGCAGCAAAGTTGGATATTAAATGGTATAAAGACTCACTCCAGGATGGTCTGATCCGGTTTCTGACAGGCCAAGGGAAGAAGGGCTGCAAAGGAGTGCTTGAAAAGTTGTTAGTGAGGGAATCGCCGTGGTTGAACTTAGGAGATGATATAGATGTCATAGGTAGGGAAGTTGAGAGGTTACTAATAGATGATCTTGTAGCTGAAGTACTGCCTATGTAGAGAACTTGGTCAGCTTAGGAACTTCCGTGTATGAAGATCAAGCTGTCGTTCCATGCCATAATAAAGTGAACAAAATTTGTAAGTTCTTAACCCACCTGTGACCGCATATTTCGAATATTCTCAAAGTCGGACAGGATATGAAAATTACTGGTAGATTCGCGGTCATGCTGATTTAGGCACTATTATGCCAATATCTTTTCCTGTTTCGGTTGTGATGGGGCTAAACTTAAATAAGCAGATCCATAGCATGTAAGCAGATTTCTCATGTTGGTTAGTAAAGTAACTTGGTAGGGGCTCTGCAGAAAAAGCCGTGATCAACGATGAATGGAGGGTCCAATGTTTGAAGACATGCTCGAGGGGATCGGAAATGAATGTTTAGATGTGACGTTGACGAGGCCAGCAGCAGAACGGTTGTGTAAATAGTGTGTCGCATGATCAACTGAAATAAAGCATAACCGAATCACTTAATTGGACAACGGACAAGCGAATGATCATGGCTCTTATCTGAAGAAATCTTTGGATTGGTTTGGTTTTGAACCAGGAGAATCAATATTAGAACCAGGGAGGATCGGTCCCTTGGTGCGAAACCAAGTGCATTAAACCCCAATTGATTTTTAGAACAGCGGAATCATGTTATGCCGCCAATGACTTTCGTCGAGAAAAGATGGGGCGAGTCCATTAGGCTTAGCGCAATATACAGTGTACGTTTCATCATGCTTTGTGCAATTTACGACATAGGAACACCATTATTTCTTCCAGGATTCAGATTTTGCCGTCCGATCCATTGGTCGAGGAAACAGCCGGGGCAAATGGCCAGAACTTGGCGGTTTTCACCTTCGAAACACTTGCCAGGACACTCAAAGGCGTCACATCTCCTACCACCGTCACTTTCTTTGCTGCAGAATCTATGTTGAAGGATGTCACTCCTGCAAATTTCATCACAGAAAGAGCAGCTCTCAATCAATTTCGTTAGAATGACGTTATAAGAGAACTACGACACACGGGGTGTTCCTCAAATTTTGAAATGGAGTGATTGTGCATGCTCTTACCGGCCATCTTGGACAGATGTTTTCTAACTTTTCCTTCGCACCCTCGACAGTGCAGTGAGACCCTCAACACGACAACCTGCAATTGTAGATCATCACAACTCTTGTCGCTACTCTGTAGAAAGGAATCCAATTCTTAAGTTTCTAAGCTGTGCTCTCGAGAGAACCTTAATAATCTATCTAATGTGTAGATGCGATGGATTATGATTGGCCGTGATTGTCTTAGAATAGCACGACAAGTTAGAACGATTGTCTTGCTCATCAAATATGCTTAAAGCCTGTTTCCACTGCATTCTTGTCTACTTAAGATACTTCATATCTCTAGGAAATGTATGTCGAGAGAGAGAGAGAGAGAGAGAGAGAGATTACCTGGTCTGAAGTGGGTTTTGAGCGAGAAGAGGATGAGGGATTGGAATTTGTGAATCCGTCAAATTGATCGGAAGGCTGGCTCTTCTTGTGCTCATCCATAACCGAAGTTAAAACTGAGTCATCATTGATTAGGACGGTGTCACTTAACAGATATCTGGAGGAACTAGGAGGGGTGCAAAGGTCACTGGGAAGGGCGATTGTCTTTTTGTTAATAACATCCTTCTGTTTCAAAGATTTGTCCTTGGCAAAATCTTTTTGGCCTTCACTCGATTTTGGAGAGATCTTGCTTTGATCGCGAGGAGCTGGCTTGGAAGAGCCTTTCTTGCTGACGTTCTGAAGCTGATGGAGGTGCGGTTTCAGTTGAATTGATGGATCATGAGAGACCACATATGATGCGGAAGTGGGCGATTGTTTGGAGGTCAGTCTCCTCGAGTCAGTGATGATTGGGTTGTGGCGGTCGATGGCTCGGCCTCCGAGCCCGACAGAGGAGGATTTGTGCACTGTGGTGGCTGTGGAAGTCGAAGCTTGGGATGCACAGAGGGTGTGTATTTCCTTCATGTCTTGGCGGGATCGAGGAAAGAGATGGCCAGTGAACTAAAATGAAGGTCTGGTCTTCTGCTTCAGAGCTCAAGGCTTTCTATTTATCTCTCCCCTCATGGCGGTATTCGAAAATCTCATTGCTCATCCTGATAGACTACCTAGGTAGGACCCAATTCATGGTTAAAGACGTCGATTAATAAGTCGTGTGATTCGGTACGCGTCTTTACTTTTTGGTGGAACAACGATAAGTCCTAACCCCCCGGAGTGATTCGCCATTGTAAGCCTAAGAACTACTACCAACTTTGCCCTCATTCTCTCACTAAATAAGCGGGAAAGCAAACAGAAAAGGGGAAGATCCTAGTGCAGAAGTTCAAAAGCATTGATGAGAATAACAGAGAAAAAGATAGGAACATAATTCTTTTTGGCCAAAGAAAGGACTGCAATTTTCAAAAGGGCAAATAAAAAGAAAGTGGATAGAGAAGGAGGCGGATATATTCCTATGGAACATATTCTTCGGCCAGATAGTGAGCCATCTGGAGAATTTCCTGGCAAAGATACAGAGCCCACTATCTTTTTCTTCCTCCTACTTTTCCTCCCCATGAGCTAAAGCTCCAAGCCCATCTCCTTCACAAGCTTGTGGAATCAGATGCTTCCATGGCTTTCCTTCTCTCTTCCTTTTTCATTCCTTGGCCTGCTCCTTTATGAATGCCATCTTAGGGTATCCCTAGCTGCACTTAGAAGAGGGTGGCGGTCCAAAGCGTTGGCTTGTTCCACAAGATAAAAAGAAAACATTGTTTGCATAAATTGGGCTCTCTTTCGGTGGCCGTCCGAATCATCTCTTGTTCTATAAAGAATAACCGGCGGGGGTTAAAAACTAACGGCGAAACCATGGAAGAGGTTTTTGCGAAATATCAATCAATGTGACATCATCTCGCTGGATGCATCAAGCCTTCTCATTTTGTGCATGGAAAGGAATAATTGTCATCGTTTGAGATATGACAAGTTTTCAAGCACGTGTTTTATTTATATGTGGAGCTTGTTAATCATGACTCAAAAGAAAATTGGTGTTTACATAAGGAGGTGACGATAGTGGGAAGTTATTTGAAAATATTGATTGCACCTTTTTTGAACTTTTTATTATTTTATTATAATTTGAGAAAATCAAGAAAAATAGATAGAACTAACTTTTAGCCTTAATATATAGAAAAATCATAACATTTACTTGCTTGGTAATTACTTATCCAAGTTAGCTATGGCCAATGGGCCGGTACATTGGACGGCCCGTCACCCTGACGGCCAGCTCAAGCACTTTATGTTGGGCCTGGCTTTTGTTCGTTTTTCTCTTATTTAGAAAATTCTTAATAAATTCAAAAATCCATTCTTATTACCTTATTCATCATAATTTTGGCAACGGGAATCATAGCAACACAGAAATAAAATTTTCAAATATCAAACACAAACCGTGACTTTGATACATAGAATTACATATGTTTACTAATAAAAAATATTTTTTTGGTTATAATTGGTTCATCGATTTGAACTATTTACAACCCCTCTTGATGGCAACGACACTTTTCGACATTACTTAACACTGTTTGTATACTATATGATCTATAATCTCGAAGAATTCCCATATGTCTCTTTTTCACCATTGCTTACCCAAAATGGGTACAATATGGTCAAAATGGGCCATATCTTGTATTTAGAGAGGACATTTTTTATAAATGAGAATATGTCAATCAGTCAAATTATTGAGAATTTCTAAAAGAGGAATACCGGTTGAGAAAAATGAGCAGGAAAGACCTCTAATTTATAGAAGATTATTAGATTTTTCCTTTGAAGTTTGCAAGAGATGAGAACTGACTGCAAACACTAATGCTATATTTGTGTGAATCCTACCTTATCTCGTCCAGATGTGTTCTCTCAAGCGTCCATGTCCTTCGCTTATGTACATATATTAGACTATCGCATTCCCGAGGTATATATTCATCAGCTTCCCCGCTCCTTTCCATCTTCTCACCACCATGAAAGGAGAAGGAGAACTTCAAAATTAGACAGTTCGTGAACTTCAGAACTTTCTTCCGTCAGTTGCATTTTACTGTTAGATCAATTACTCTTCAACGTCGGAAAAAACCTGACTTCTAAAAGGGTCGTGTTAATAAGTGCCCTTGATAAGAGTCTTTGGTCTGTGAAGGTCCATTCTAATTTAGGCTAATATGCTTGGAAGAGGATTTTGAGGCTGCCCAATCCATGTTAAAGCCTTGTATTAGGCACAAAGTAGGCAATCGGTGATGACCCATTCTCATGGTTTCATAATTGCCTTGGGTCTCTTTCGCACAAGCATTCTCATAAAGCTGCATATGTCTCGAACGGTCCATAGCACGGCCAGATTTTCGGCTCTGTTGGTGAGAAAAAATGACTGGTTTTGGTCAACTTCTCCCGAGAGATTTGATGCTATTGCTTATATTCAAGCTGTAGTGCAAGGAGTTTAGGCCCTTCAACTTCTTGTCCGGACCAAATCGTCTGGACTTTAGCAATGAATTGGTTTTCACAGTTGCTATTTGCAAGATGCTTGACATGAGTTCTGACGTCCTTCGCAAAGCCTCTCGGCATTAATGTAATCTGCTTTTCAAGCAACGATTCTAGCCAAGGTTCGTAATGTGGATGGCGATTCTTAGTAGTTTGCCCACTCGCGATTGAACTACTAGACCGGGGCTTCAGGTTTCAATGTCTTGTCTATTATGTGCATCTCCTGATGACTCGAGAAAGCACTTTTACTTTGAATTTCCTCTGCCATTTGAAGCACACCACTGAAGGGAAGGTGTTTTGATGTTGAAGATTGCTGTAGATTCATTGTATAGAACTGAATCGATCCCTTGAAAAGGCTGACAATATTATATGGATTCTTGAAGAGTTGGCTGAATGGTTAAGTGCTTGAATTTAGTCACGATAGATCTTGTGTTCAATCCATTATCATATTAAACTTGAGAATAAAACTCGCCATCCTATTGATGGAGCTATACTTGATACATATAGACGGGTCAATCTACGTGCATGCATGAACATTAATGTGAGGCGAAACATTGAATATTTTGTGCTAATGACTTCTTATCCTTTGTTTGTTAGAGGTCATAGATGCTCATTGAAAAACTAGCATAAGTGGCTCATGGCTGTTGATACTTGAAGTTCGTGGGTGCTTCATTATCTATGTATTACTATGATATAACACTTTATCAAGTATTTTTGTCAGATATTAGGGATACAAGATCAATACTAATGTACATCACTTTGAGAGATTGGTATCACTATTCTTTTAAAGTAAGATCTAGCATGAATTTTAGGATTTTTCACAATTACAATTAGAGAGTATATTGGGATTGATCGGGAAAAGGTACATATAATAAATTTTGGAGTTATCCCAAACATATGGGAAAAAAATTAAAAATTCAGAATAACAATTAGAGAGTATATTGGGATTGATCGGGAAAAGGTACATGTAACAAATTTTGGAGTTATCCCAAACATATGGGAAATTTTTTTAAAATTTTTTGGACCATTGCGCAAGGACCATGCTAATCTTCTCTGTATCATTCCAATTTTATCGGATGCCTCCAAGGGCAAGCTGAGTTGTCTTGGTTGGACAGTATAAACTGAGGGGCATGTGCGACCGATGTGGGACTCATCCTACTTCTACTAACCTATTGAAGTCCTTTTTGCTTCTTTTTTTTATTGGCCCATACCAATACAGACACTGGGCTGGGCTTAGCCCAATGGGTAATCCACTTGAAAAACGAATGTTTATCGTTAAGGGGAGATGAGTCAAGACAGCGGAGAAAGAGCCGTCGTCTCCTTGGCTCATATAAAGAAGTGGTGTTATTAAAAGATAAGAAGTGGTGTTATTATTCCGAAGGGAACGATGTCTTTTGTGTTTTCCGATGAGTCAGTGAGATGCATATGTATATTCACTCATGAACTCTAGGATTCTGCTTCTTGTAAAATTCAAATTTGTACATGTATGACATATTTACTTTGAATTAAATTAGATTAAAATTATAAAAAACTAAAAAAGGGAATTGCCTGGGTGAGGGCCACCAGCTCTCACCTCCTTTGGTGAGGGTTGCCGGCCCTCACCTAGGCGCCATTGAGCCCACCAGCCATTGCCATAGCAGCTGTCGTCGTCGCCGTGCTCCTTCTTTGGCCAAGTGGCCAGCCACCCTGCAACTGAGATCCGACCTCCTCGTGCCACCTCGTCTCAACAAGCCAAAGGTGCCAGCTTGTCCGCCTCGCCACCGCTGCCATCGCGTCCGTGTTGTTAGAATCGTCGCTGGATGAGTTTACGCTCACCAAAGTAGACTCGTATTCGATAACGATACGAGATTACCGATGTATCGTTAACTTTGATATCGTTTGGGAGGAATGCTCCAGCATCAAATGCTTTTGCTGCGCGTAAACTCGTCCTTGAGTTTTCATTGTTTAATTACTAACTATGTTGGACAACAACTAGCTATTCTGGACCGGCAAGTTAACGAGACAAATCCTAGACTATAGTGAAAAGATACGTTGTCTCTCTGAGTGTCTCCATGGAAGAGGGTCAAGCTCATGACACCCTGGGATTTAGCCACTTGTGAGGCCTTGCAGTTGCATTTGGGCCCTAACTCAGCCCAAGCCCATATATATACGTAAAGAGGAAATGAAAGCCTAATAAAATAGCAAACTCAGAATTCATAAATTATTTGTTAAAGGATATGTATGGATTGTATGTTCGTCTGTTCAGATGTAAATCCCGGAGGTTTCTTAATCTCCGTCCGCATGCGTTTAAGGATGTCGGACTTGTGGTGACCTTTTTTCAGAAATAATCTTGTTTAGCTCGATACAAAAGGGTTTTTTTTTTTAAAAACCAACAGAAGATGATGTTGATTTAGTGTTCGTTTATATTACTACTAAAAATAGGAAGTGATGAGAAAATCAATTTGCTCAGTTGTAATTCTTGAAAGTCCGTTGTAGAGAACGAAACAATTTGATCATCATATTCAGATAGTTAATCAATATTATATTTAGATAGTTAATCAATATTATTTCAATTCTTGAAAGTCTGTTGTAGAGAACGAAACAATCCATATGTATTTATGTGGCATATGTTAATTAAATTTATATTATATTTGTGTAGGTAAATATTATTTAGTAGATGCGGGATATCCAAATCTCACGGGTTATTTGGGGCTATATAGAGACTTTATATTGACTAGAAATTGTGCACTAGCAAAATTGCGTTTGATTAGAAAGTGATGTTTTGATTTGTAAAATTGGTTGTAATCTCGTTTGCTTTGGTTTTCAGTATGACTGTTTCTGAATAAGTAATTCGACGTTTGATTATGTAGTTTCCTATGAAATATCTCGGCGAGAAACGGGTGCGCCTAATGTCACGTACCTTTTCTTCATCCAGTGCAGCCACCTGATAATTTAAATCCATGTATCGGGTACATGCGGACAAGACTATTTCAGCAGCTCCTTTCCAGTGTACATGGTCATTAATTAAATAGAAGGGTTTTCTTTTTGACAGCCAGGGACAATTTATCAAATTGGTTGTCGAAGAGGCTTTGGATAAGTTGAAGATAAAGCATAAACCTACGAAACGACGGCAACGTCCTTTCCGCTGATCCTTTCGCTTGTGATGGAGGTGGGTGTTCCATCGGGAGTACATCGCTCCCTAAATGTTAGGGACCTCGACCTAAGAATAGAGCCACGTCCGATGCACGTATTAACTGTCTCACATGCAATGCAGATCGGCCTGCCTCGACCCTATGAGGATTTCGCGCGCACTGGGCCATCCCGCATTGGAACTCGAACAGTTCTAGTCAACATCGACCGTGGGGCGGTGTTTAAATGAAGGGTGAGATCCCATTCTAATCTCTTGCCCGCCCGACCCACGCCGACCAACCTTTTTTGGACGGGTTCGTTCGCTGGAGAGCGACTTCACAGGAGAATCGAGTACCGCCAATGGATCAAGGAAGAGAGATTTTGACTAGCGACCAGCAAGCAATGAAGGCTGTGGGGTTCGGCTCCGGGTCCGGCTGCTCTTTCGATCGATACGGTCACCGGTGTACCGTCGCCATAGACTATCTCTTTCTTTCCTTGTTCTCTCTCTTCTTTCGCCATTCAAATCTCCTCCCAACCTGACATGGAGTCAGCGTCAAGCACCTAAATGATGCATAGTTTTGTGACTAAAGCCTGCTGTAAGGAATGTCCAAGGACTTTCAAGTCCTGAATCCCTTTTTTAAAATGTCATCCATGCCTCCATTCCTTTCTTCCAGAAACCGATTTAACCTGTTAAACCCTGGTTCAAATTAGATATTGACCACTCAAAGATTCAACAATATGAATCCGGACAGGACAATGCTCGGCAAGTTAAACTGCTTGTTCCAGTTCCATTTTTTAATAAACACTGACAGATGCTGAGAGGAATTTGCTTCTCTACCATGTGCTGCATGTTATTGGATGGAGAGCTCCTGACGCGGACGGGTGAGGAAATAGAGGGTGGTCAAGAAAACGATGAGAGTCGAACACAGGATGACGGATATGAGGTTGTATTGCAGATGAATCCAGAGGTCATGGAGATCCTTCAGTGAAAAGGTGGACAGCTGAGCAGCAATCACCACAACAAAAGGGGAGAGGAAGAGGTAGATTCCATGAGTGATCACGTAATGGTAACCGAGCTTCACATGTGGGAAGGACAAATGAGACAGATTCAAACAATTGTCGCTTCTTATAACAATCGTTTGATGGATTTCTTCCTTTGAAAAGGATTAGTGTAGAATCTTTTTCACAGCAACTCAAGACATCCCTTTCCCGTACAGCCATTCCCATCATACTGAGGCTCGAGACCTCAGCGGCAGTAAGCCACACCATGTCCATGTATAAATCTCGCATCTTCTGCCGTGTAGAGATGGGTTTCCTTCAAAAGTCTGAAAGACACATGGGAACTCAATAAAATCAGAACTTGTATGCAATGGTCTCATGAAGAAAAATGCCGTCAATGCCACATTTTCGATTAGCACAAGTAGTAGAGAAAAACCACACATCAAATCTTCAGCCAAGCCTGAGAGAAAAGAAGAATGACCCGGGCAATCATTCAAAAAGAGAGACTTCAGACAAGCAGAAATCATCAACAAAATAATCTCTAAACAAACATCAAGTACCAGGAATCTCTACTTTCTATTACCACCCAGAACAAAATGTCTTATTCGTTGTAAGAAGAACTTTTCTCTTTTTCTTAGGGTCTTGCCAAAAAAAAAAAAAAACCTCTCCCGCTCCAGTATTGCTTCTCTATTTATTCATCAGTTCGGTAGACATGAAATCTACCTTACCATCATCATATTGCTACAATCCAAGAAAGTGATAACTAGCACCAGCACACAAACATCCGTGCCTCCGAAAGACAAATCCGAGCCACCTATATAGCCCAAGTGCTTAACTACGTAATTCAAGTTCAAATAATCATCAAGTTGGGAGCCGTTGCATGACCTGTTCCTATGCTTCATTACAAAATTTGGGTTAGATGTAGAATAAACAAAAGATTCTTCTTGCATGCGCGTGCGAAAGAGTGGCCTCTTTGATCAAAAGGAAGGTTTTGCTTCTTGGGTTTCCTTTCCCGGATGTTTTCTAGTGAAACAACGACGACAATATGACGCGGAAGAACAAAATATCGATTGATCCGGCTAATTACTTACACAATCCAAAATTATATTTGAATTTTATAAAATCATAAAAAATATATTAAATTTTACTTCAGACTCCATATTATACGCAACTGACAATTTTAATTTGTGTGATTAACTATGGTTGCAAGTGAGATATGGAATGAATCTATTACGTCCAATTTCAAAATTTTCTCTCCTTTATTTTGGCAATATAGAGTCATAACACAACTATATGGAAGCAACTCTTTTCTTCCACATTTTCTCAACCTCAACTCTTTTGAGAACATGATGTTGGAATTGAATTGCAAAATCACCACTATCTCTCAATCCCTTTATTAAGTTAGATTTACATCGATCTGGATGGAGAGAGTTGAAAGAAAAATAATGAATTCAAACAATTATGAAAGAACAGAAGAGGAATGATTTAAAGTAATCGAGTTATACATTCACATTTGGATAAGTGACATATGGATTAACACAACTATCTCTAAGTACATGTGTCAAACTATCTCTAAATACACATGTCCTCGTCCAACGGTAAATGTGCAAAAGTTCTTTACACTAGTAGTGGACCTAGTAAAAAAGATACTATTTAGGGATAATGCCATGAAAAACTCTAAACTTTACCTTGTGTGACACATTTACCCTAAACTTTTTTTTGTGACACAAAAAACCCCAAATTTTGCCCCGTGTGACATATTTATCCTAAACTTTTTTTTGTGCTACCAAAAACCCTAAACTATGCCACTTGTGACAATTTTACCCTGAACTATATTACTTATGACAAATTTACCCCAAATATTTTTGGCCTAAAGGGCATTTTCGTCATTTTATATATTTTTATTTTTTATTTTTTTATTGAATGGAGGAAGCCGGTGAGGCCAATGGGCGAGGGTGGCCTAGGCCTAGGCGACCCTCGCCGCGCGCCGCCGCGCAGGCTTAGGTGACCCTCGCCGACGTCGGGCAAGGGCCGCCTAGGCGATCCGGCTCGGGTGACCCTCGCGGCGTCGGGCGGCCCTCGCCGGCGTTGGGCGATGGCCTAGGCGCGCCGGATCCGGTGAAGGGCCACCTTCGCCGGATCGGGCGGCGAGCCGTCGCCGTCGGGCGAGGGTAGCGAGGGGTAGCCTGGCCCGGCGCTAGACCGTCGCCGGCGTCGGGCGGGGGGCCAGCCTGTGCCTAGGCGGCCAGATCCGGCGAAGGGCCGCCCTCGCCGAATCTAGCTTGGGCGGCCCTCGCCCTCTCCTAGCGAGGCTTGGGCGGCCCTCGCGGCTAAGTCGGGCGAGGGCGACCTCGCCCGATTCGGCATCTCTCGGCGAGGGCCACGAGTCGGCCGGATCTAGCCCGGCCCTCACCCGACGCCGGCGAGGGTCGGCCAGGCCTGGGCCACCCTCGCCCGACTCCGGCGCCGGTGAGGATAGCCTCGCCGGCTTCCTCCATTCAATAAAAAAAAAGAAAAAAATAGAAAATGACGAAAATGCCCTTCAACCCAAAAAACTTTGGGGTAAATTTGTCATAGGTAATATGATTCAGTGGTAAAATTGTCACAAGTTGCATAGTTTAGGATTTTTGGTGGCACAAAAAAAAGTTTAGGGTAAATGTGTCACATGAGGTAAAGTTTGAGGTAAATGTGTCACACAGGGCAAAGTTTAGAGCTTTTTATCTTACAAAAAAAAGTTTAGGGTAAATGTGTCACACGGGATAAAGTTTAAGGTTTTTGTGGCATTATCCCTACTATTTATTTATAATCGAAAAGTTAAATCAAGGAAAATCTAGATATGCCTTTTTGGTGAAAGAAATATTGTGAATTTCTTTAAGAACTAAAAGAAATTTAAATTACTTTTAGCATGCAAAACAAACGTTGATCAATTACATGTTAACTCAGCCAATCATTAAATACCGCATTGCTAAGTGGGCTTTTGCCTTATAAACAAATATTTTAATATTCTTCATTCATGTTAATTCTAGAGTAAATTCTATGCAAAATCCCAAATTGATACATTTGTGACAAATTTATCATAAACTAATTTTTTAATGACCAAAAACCCTATACTGGTACACTTATGATAAATTTACATTATATTAGGTTTCATTAAATCGAGTTAGATAATACATGGTTGTTGACGGGTGTACTAGTTTGGAGTTTTACCCTCCTTTTATTATAGTTGTGTTAGTTTGTGATTTTTTGCGGTATTAATCTAATTTAATCGAAAGTAACATATGATAAATTTGTCATAAATATATCGGTTTAAAATTTTTTGTGGTAAAAAATTAGTTTATAATAAATTCGTCAGAGATGTATCAATTTTGAGATTTTCCATAACGTTAACTCTTAATTCTATGGATTCTTTATTTGCCCTTTTTAAAAAAAATTCCTACTCATCAATCAAAACATACATCGAAAAACCTGACTATATCTAAACTTTCATTTTCCATTCCGCCACATCCCAAACGTGCGTTCGGATATCCACAATCCCTCCTTTTGGCAAAAGCGCGTGGAGGCATCGTTTCAGTCTGAAACTTTCAGACCGTTCTCGGTCTCTCATCCCATGATGTACGTCGATCTCCCGAGTCCTCGATGCGACCCTCACCGAAGGAGACGGTTCGGATACGGTAAGAGACTTTCCAAACATTTTCTCCCCGAGGCAACGCCGTTCTCCTTGGCTCGTCGATGCCGCCAATCATATGAATCCCTTGATTTTTCCAAGCCGAAGAAAAAGTCCAACGTGCGCAGCCAACGGTCTCTCTCCGGGGAGACTTTTCCTGGCGCCCCCGGAACCGGAAACACATTTCCCCTTCGATCCGCCCGGAGGCCATGAGGAGTCTCTGCTTTCACTCCCGAACCCGCTCCTCCGCCCCGGCCGCCGTCCCTCCCGGGCTCTCCGGCTCGCCCTCCGAGAGGATCGTCGAATCCTCCGCGGCCGCCATCGCGAAGTGGGACCCGGAGTCGCCGTCCCCTCGCGCCAGAGTCGCCTCCGTCTTCCTGGAGGACCGAGCGGAGGGCCTGCGGTTCCTGGAATGCGTCCACGACCTCCGGAACGCCATGCGCTCGCTGGTGTCGGAGAACTCCGGTTCGGAGATGCTCTCGCTGGGACAGAGCTCCATGCAGATTGCCATGAAGAGGCTCCAGAAGGAGCTCTACCACGTGCTCTCCGCGGAGGGAGCCTGCTTGGACCCCGAGTCCGTTTCCGCGAGACCGAGTGTCTCGGCTTGGAAGGACGACGGCGACTCGCCTTCGATGGCGATGATGGATTTGAGATTTATTGTGGAGTGCATGATCTCTTCGGGCTACGCCAAGGAGTGCATCGCCATCTACACGGTCGTCCGGAAATCGATCGTTGACGAGGCGATTCGTCGTCTCGGGGTCGAGAAATTCAGTGCTTCGCAGGTGAGCGCGATGGAATGGGAGGCTCTGGAGGTGAAGGTGAAGCTCTGGTTAGATGCGGTGAAGGTGGCGATGACGAGCCTCTTTGCCGGGGAGCGAATTCTCTGTGACCACTCTTTCTTTGCCTCCGATTACATCGGCGAGCTGTGCTTCGCGGAAATATGCGGAGACGGTGCCACTCGTCTGTTTAAATTCCCAGCAATGATCGCGAGGAGGACCAAGAGGTCGCCGGAGAAGATATTCTGCCTGCTCGACATGTACGCGGCCATCTCCGACAACTGGCTGGAGATTGAATCGACGTTCCCGTTCGATTCGACCTCCGGAGTCCGGTCGCAGGCTCTTGCGTCGCTCGCTCGGCTCGGCGAGTCGGTGCGTGCGATGTTGATCGAGTTCAAGTCGAACATCCACAAGGACTCCTCCAAATCGGTCGTCGCGAGCGGCGGAGTCCACCGCCTAACGGTCTACTCCATGGACCGCCTCTGCCGCCTCGCTGACTACGGCGACACCCTTGCCGACATCGTCACCGACTGGTCGACGCCGGCGAAGCTTTCGCTGCCGGAAGATTATTTCGACGGATCCGACTCCGACGAGCCGCAGGCGCCGGCGATCTCCCTGCGAATGGCGTGGCTGATCCTCGTCCTCCTCTGCAAGCTCGACAGCAAGGCGAAGCACTGCCGGGACATCTCCGTCTCGTACCTGTTCCTCGCGAACAATTTGCAACACATCATATCGAAGGTGCGAGCGTCGAACTTGCGATACCTGCTCGGCGAGGAGTGGGTCGCTCGGCTCGTGAGGAAGCTGAGGCAGTTTGCCGAGAACCACGAGCGGATCGCATGGGGCGAGGTGGCGGCATCGCTGCCGGAGGATCGGAGGGCGGCGATCTAGCCGGCGGAGGCGAGCGAGCGGTTCCGGCGGTTCAACGCGAGGTTCGAGGAGGCATGCCGGAGGGAGGGCACGCGGGTCGTGGCGGATCCGAAGCTCCGGGAGGAGATGAGGGCGTCGCTGGAGAGGAAGGTGGTCCGGGCGTACGGGGAGTTCTACGACGCGCACTGGCTCACCGTCGGAGGCGAAACCAGCGGGCCGATCTCGATCAAGTATACCCCGGAAGACGTGGGGTATTACCTGGCCAGCCTCTTTTCCGAATCGGTGCGTTCAGGGAGCGGGTCGCCGCCGCCGTCGCCGTCGCCGTCCCCGGCATTTTCGGCTGCTTCGCCGTCGCCGTCGCCGTCACCGTCGTCTTCGTCTGGCTGGTGGCATTCGAGGTCTCACTACTGAGGACAGTCTTCGTGCCACGTGGCAATCGACGTGGACTGGACGCTGCGTACTTGACTGGATCAAATGATTTGGTTTAAGTAATGATTGTGGAGTTTTTTTCAACACGGGATGAGAAAAATCCCGGTTGATGCATCTACCGAACTTCCATTTTTTTATTAAATTGCTACTATCCCTCATCAATTATAAAATAAAAGCTTCTCTTACGGGTGTAAAATAGGGGTGAAAATTCATGCTGCCATTTTGAACATATATCAAAATTCACTTCTCCTTAAAATAGGATAATCGAGTTACCAAATTTTAAGGAGAAATCAAATGGCGGAGATGATTCCATTGCTCCATTAAGAGCGACAAAACCGTCACGTACTCAATTTCTTACGTGATATATAAAAGGGCTATATAATAATTGGCCGTCATCATGCATCATCAAGCATAAGATGTCGTGGTATATAGATTATTAACTTTATGATGTTGTACAAGTACTTGCTACATCTAATCTTACTAAAGTTCAAACTGTCCATGCAAATTTCTAATTTACGATAGTTTTGCCTATCAAAACTAAAAAGCAAAATCATTTAAATCATTTTTGCATTTTGCAATGTCGCATTGTTTAATTGTATCTAAGTGCAAATGTGATTTATTTACATGTTTGACGATATTTTACAAAGACATGAGGCGTTTTTGCCTCAAGTAATTGCAAAAACTTATAAAATAAATTATTTTCATAATTGAAGATGTCATTACATTTCGTAACATAAGAAAATATCAATCTCTTTAATTATATGAGGCCATGATAGTTTGTCATTATTGTATTGAAAATGTCATAAAACAAAAAGAAAAGGTTCTATATAGTACAACGTTTTATGATTTCCAAATTCCTTCACTCGTGCATTCTTTGAAAAAGTTTTTTGCGGTCATAATCGTACCATTATTAATTGAAAATATTGGTACTGTCTTTCTGTCGATGTTCCATCAACTATTGTTCGAAATTACCGGCCTATGAATTCCCATTTGAATTATTTACCAACCTTTATTTTTTTTTTAAATTTACGAACTTTTTTATTGAATTGCCTCTTTGTTATTTGGTTACTGACCATTTTCTACTATTAAGTTACATACTAGTTTTTCATTATCAATAGTTATTTTAATTATTTATCAACATTCATTTGATTTAGTTTTACAAATTACCAACTTCTCATATCTCTTACCCCAATTTTTTTTTCTTATCTTTTACTATATGAGAATGCATTAGTGTCCAATAAATTCTGAACTTTGTGCTTCAAGGTCATACATTCATCAGTTGAATGTCCCACTTCTCCCATATGATACTCGCATTTCTTGGAGGGGTCATAGTTAGAGAATTTCGCTGGATTGGGCCGCTTCTGTTCATGGGAGAGTAGCCCATTCTTTATCTCTTAATGTCCATGTTGAACTTGTACTGCTTAAGAAACGCATCGACCACCTCACTCCAAGTGTCGAGGAGGTTTATGTTCTTCATGATATACCAAGTGAGTGCGGGTCCACCCAAGCTCATTTGGAACCACTGGATCATAAGGGGTTCATTCTTAATATGTTGGGCCATCCTCACATGGTACATCTACAGGTGAGCTTTCGGGCAAGAAGTGCCATCATACTTCTCAAATTCTGGCATTTTGAATTTGTTTGGCGTGTTGACCTTCTCGCAAACGAGAGAAATCCAATTGTTTCACTTTCTCTTCAAGCTTCGCAAAAGCGCTCATCCTGCTATGTTTTAACAACCTTTATGAGTTTTGGCCTTTCCTTCCACGACAATGACATCATCTTCTAAGGGGGCATGTCGTCATCAAATTCATTGGATTGGCCATGATCAGCTTTGCTTAGGTGTCAGTTCCAGGAGGTGTGACTTGGGCCCGAACTTGCTCGGAGCGCCTTAAACTCAGTCATCATTTGTTGTATTGCAGCAAAGCATTGACTCATTTGGTCTTCCATTTTATTAATGCGATCACGCAACTCAGTTTGCTCAGCCATTCGTGCTTTCGATCTCGTAATAATTGGTGAACGAGATGGCTCCGTTATCACCTAATTTGAAGAAAAGAGAACACATAAGCATCGCATATGGAACGTGCCAGTCCATGACAAAGGTCTAGCCGCTTTTATTCATTAATGGAAGTATTTTATGTGAAGTAAAAACTTGAAATGCCCTAAACAAATGAACTAGGAAGGCAAAGAACTCAACTAGACATTAAACTAAAAAATTAGACTCGAGACATTTCACTTGGCTTAATCAAAATACAATTGGGAAACTTCTAGACACAATTGCTTATTCTCATTGTATATTGACCAAGACTTGTGACCAACCTAATGTCATGGACCGACAAAATAATAAATTAAATAAATTGCAAAAGGAGAGTTAAGAGAACTTACTTCACTAATAAAAAGGTAACAATCACATAGACATGCGCATGGTACGTGGCTCGATTTCTACTCTAGAAGGCTTAACAAAATGGAGCCACAAGGATGATCGGGCTAGCCACAGGCTTGCGGACTAGGTCGGGTCCTCATGACTCCGGCTTGGTCAAAGAGCCGACCCGGGTCGTGGGCATACGGACCGAGGTGGGTACTCTTGACACCAGGAAAGAAATTTCGGGACTGAGATGGGCGACTCGTACCGCAGGCATGCCGTCGGAGTGGTATCCATCTCAATACCATCCTAATTAATCCTATGCGGCGGAGTGTCAGCGGCGGGTTTGTGTGTGCAAGAGTGTAGACTATATTTCATTTACTTTATTTAAATTTATCATCTATTATATAAAAGTACTAATATTTATTTAAGCAACTCACCAACTTGCTCCCGATTAGGTTGCCTAAAAATAGAAAAGTTGGTGGCGTCGGTAACTAATTCAAATGATAGTTGATAGCGTAGAACTAGATAATAACTTTATTAAGTCATTGTAGTGGTCCATTTCTCAAGGTCAAGGTTCGTTATGGTAGTGAAATTTTGAGATAAAAATAATTTCAATGGAGTCGCCACCTATCAATTTCAAGAAAACTAGGGTGATTGAACATTTAGGTACATATGTGAAGGCATTGATCATTTGCAATGTGTGTATTTGGATTTCGTAATTAGGAAATATTTTATTGTCATTTTTTGCCACGGCATGACTGCTTGGGATGTGTGATATTGTGTTTTGAAATATGATTGACGATATGCAAACAATGCATGAGTCCTAACCTTGTTTGTATATGTTTGTGCCATTGACTAATGACGTGCTATTTAGTGGAGCATGCTTAGTTTTGAAATGGTGGAGCTACGTTATTATCGAGCATTAGATAGTGGTTAGATAGAGGTACCTTCGTCCTTTCGACCATATGTAATAAAGGTTTTGATGTTGAAAATATTCTTAGAGGAAATTCGTTGTAAATGAACTTTATTATATTATCTAAATGTAACTGGAACTTATTTATATTAAGTGAAGCACGTATATTATTTAAGTAAGGTATACATCTAAGAGCAAGGGAAGAAAGAGTAAGCTATAATTCCCTTTACAAATATTTTACTTATAAAATAGGTCTCTTATTTTATTTTACTGTAAATGTCAATCTAATCATAAAATAAATAGAATTCCTTTATTGCATCACTATAATTTACTTTCAAAATAAGCTATCTTATCTCAGAATATTTTCACATATTTTTTTATATATGTTTTTGCAGTTTTAGACTGAATGAGAGAGAGATGACGGGGATGACGAATAAGCTCAAGATTATACTTGAACGAGAAACCACGAAGCCAAAATGAAAGAAAACACTGACCAAAAAAAAAAAATGAAGAAAACAACACTCTATCGAAAAGATAAAGAGATTTAGAATTAGGGTCAATACTGTGAAAATCCCAAATTGATGTACTTAGGACAAATTTACCAAAAACAAATGTTTTGACCACTAAAAATCCAAAATTGGCACACATTTGACAAATTTACCCCAAATTGGTATACTTGTGATAAATTTACCATTTGTTAGTTTTCGTTAAATTTTGTTGTCAAATTGTCAAGTTGAATAATATGTGATAGTTGACTGGTGTACTAGTTTGGGATTTAACTCTTTGTTTGCTATAGTTGTACTAGTTTTGTAGTTTTTAATGAAGGTTATATTTGTCATAAATGTACCGGTTTAGGTTTTTGGTTGTTAGAAAATTAATTTGGAGGGTAAATTTGTCACAAGTGTACCTATTTAGAATTTTTTATGGTCATTTAAGGTAAATTTGTCACGGGTATATCCGTTTAGGGTTTTTTGTGGTCAAAATATTAATTTGAGGTAAAATTATCAAATGTGTAACAGTTTGGGGTTTTTCACGGCATTACCAATATAGAATTACGAGAAAAGTTGAATTAGGTTTTTCACTATGAATCAAAGAATAAAAAAAGGCAAGTTTAGATTTATTTGATTATTTGCTCAATTTATCAGAGGGTATTTTTTTTCTTTTTTCAATTTTCAGGAATTCTCATCGAGATTGTGAATGAATTGTCTAACGCCAAACTAGTCCAATCAAAATATGGATTGAGAAAAAATTATGGAAAAAGGCTACTTGGTCTCTACTCCTACTTACCAGTGTATTAAGACAGGCTCATAAGATTCAATTAAATATTTATAAAAGGTGGAGGTACACAAGGTTATGACTTATTTAGACTCCACTTGTTTTTGCAGAAAATATATTTTTAAAATAATTTTTTATATTGTTTATAAAAAGAATTAACGATTTTTTTATTGTCCAAGAATATAATTAGATATAAATTATTATCGCTAATAAAATTATTTTTTATTAAATAATTATTTCAAATGATATAAGTTATTATTTTAAGAAAAATATATTTAGATTATTTATTTTTCGTGAAATAAATGAAAAATATAATATTTTTTTGGCAAATCTCTAATTAACGAGCCAGAGTAGCTGTCAGTAACTCTAATGTTTGTCGGCAACTGATGCAAGCCCAGGTTAAGGCTTTCTCAAACAATAGGATCGGGAGAGTGACTCGCACACGGGAAAACAAGACGAACAGAAATTTCAGCACTGCGCAAGCTCAGGAGAACAGTCGTATCTTTGTCGATACAGATCGAATCAACCTGATTCTAAAGCTAAATGAACGAAGACTTCTGGATCTACAATTTCTCTATTTTGGGTTTTCTGAAATAAGCACTGTAAGATGGTCGAATTTGGGTTCAAAATAACGAACAGAACAAGAAAAGATAGAAACTTCGTTGGTTGCTCTTCTAGGTCTCCAAGGAAGTTGAGGGGGCACCGATTCTTCTAGATCGATGACTTCAACTCTTCAAGGATACAGATTTCGAAAGCTCTGACTCTTCAAGAAATTGGATGGCTTATATCGTCAAAGAAATAAAGACAGAGCATTGAAACTAGGAGAAATAAAGACAGAGCATTGAAACTAGGAGAAATAAAGACAGAACATTGAAACTAGGAGAAATAGTAAAAAGTATAGAAACTATAAACTAGTAAAAGCGTTATGCGGGCTCCCAAGGCGTTTTTCAAGCTTCCGAGATGGATTCAAGATATCGATACGGCTTCTCAGCTTCATTGAGCTTGAATGCGGGCCGATCTTCTTGGTCGAGAAAGCTGGTTTTCAATGCGGGCTGCATCAGTAATACTAAATTTTGTTCCTGTTATGAGCCAGAGTAACTGCATATTTAACTGATTATGACATGACATCCAACAAAGTTTGTGCATTTTTCAAGATTCCCGAGTCACAACTTGCAGGCAGTGTCGTTTTATGTGGAAATTTTAGCAATCAGCTGAGAGGGATGATGTCCACATCATTTTATTGGTTATAAAAATGCATCACTTTCCCAGTCAATTGCAATATCAAATTGTCAATGCCTTTTTCTTGATGGCCACAATAACATTTCAACGTGAATGATTAGTTAGACCAAAAATACAAAATTCTGTTCCGCTGAAGATTGTTGACGAAATATCTTCCAAAGTATAAATCCATGAGTAAATTGACAAATATCATAAATGTCATTTGTTGATTTTTGGATAGGAAACATAAATGATGAGAAAATTAAAAGTAATGAGATTGTACACAATTGTAGCCAATTATATAAAGGTATTGGAAATGTAAAGACGAACAAGAAAATAAAATTGGACAGCTAGTGTTTTTTAATGGATTAGTTGTTCATCTTACAAGCCGGAATTCAAAGCATTTATTCCTTTTTCGACGATTAGCAATAATTACAAATAAAGTAAGCACATGCTACATTAGTCTTACAATTCGGCAATTGCTATTTACAAATTATTGCTTTGCAATAACCAACTCCACTATTTAATGGTCATGCTTTATCTAGCCCTTCACGATCACGTTCATCGGTCATTTTTGAGATCTTTGACTCCATTACTTAATGGCCTCGTCTTCCCTTTTGAAATTTTGTAGGATAATTGTCAACTATTCTAAAAATTTAAATCGGTAGACGATTGTGTGATTTATCATTTAAATATTCTATCAGTTCCCCTCACATGTAGATTGGACTTTAATCTTAGCTTAATGCATGAAAATATGTAATTGGAAAGGCAAATAGGGTCCTAGAAGATTTGAACTCATTACCTCATGTTCAGATATCATATAAATTATTTAAATGTACAAATATTCCTTGATACCATGTGAGAATGTTATTTAAATATTATAATACTTCCTCTTCATGTTAGAATGTTAATTAATTTGTTGCTCTGATACCATATGAGATTTTAGGGATCACTATTAACTATTTCAAAAACTTAAATTAATAGATGAAGACATTATCTATTATTTAAATATTCTAACATTTGCCCTTGTCAATTGTTCATGGGCATCTTTGCTTTATTACTCAATGCTTGCTTTGAATTTACTCCTTTGCAAATGCCCCTCTAATGGACCAATCCGAAATTATTGGCTTTGACACTTAGGGTGGGTTTAGTTCAATTTTGGAAATGGGAGTTGGTTGTAATGTAAATGCTCAAAGCTAAAGGCCCATGGGATAATACAAATTACATTTGATAAAAACTCTTTGCAAAGCTACTTTGGGTTCAAGTAGCGTTTGGTAAAAAAAACTTTTGTAATGGGCTTCGACAACATCTTTTTATTAAAAAAAACTTAAACTTTCATCGAAGCAAGCGAAAGGTTTAGGCCGCTGGTGAGCCAGATTTAGCACTAGCGGCTGTCGGTTGAGGTCCTACGACCTCGGGCGACCCACAGGCGGTGTGCGACCTAGAGTGAGACCTTCCTCGAGCAAGGGTTGCTAAAGGTCGTGTGACCCAAGCGGTGGTCACCAGAGGTCGCTTGGGTTGCGTGACCTTTGTCGGCCCTTTACTAGCTAGATTTGACCTCACTGGCCCTTCGCCAACCAGACTAAAGAATTTGGCAAAGAAGATGAATAGTTAGAAGAAGGGGCAAAACCAAAACACTAAAGAACTAATGAGGGTAGTTTTGGAAGGAGAAAAATATTTTAATCGCAATTTCAACATTTCGCAAATGCTACTTTAGAGAGCTAAGTGGGAGTAGGTTTGAGCTCTCAGCATTTTCAAGTGCAGCATATGGTTGAAAGCTACTACTTCAAAATACTCGTCAAATGCCTTAACATCATTGGCCTTGGAGGTTGAAAGTCTATTGGGAAAACTAAACCAAATGCATCCTTAGATAGTTAATTCAATCTTATTCTCTTGGCGATTACACTAACCACGGTCTTCTTGCTACTTCGGTCCATCTTCATTTGTCGACATTCCGCTACAAGACTTTTCTTTTATTTTTTTCCTGTTTTCATTCACTTTCTGTGTCGACTTCAAAGTAATTCTCTCGTCCAAATGGCAAATTTTGACATCAACAAATTCATATGGCCCGCAGGACATGTGGGAGATCAGCTGATGCAGGAATAGAATGGTATATGTAAATGACACGTGATTTGCGAACCCAAAAGTATTCCACTTAGCTCCGTTCATTCTCTAGAAGATAAGTAATTTGGAAAAAAGAGAGAAGATCTTCTCGATTCTGGATTTTTCATATGGCTTAAAAAATAGCCAAGGAGCACATTATCCATCAAAAAGTAAAAAAAAAAAAAAAAAAAAAAAAAAACCCTAAATCTAAAAATCATTTTTAAATATTTTAATTATATTAATTTAATCTTAAATCTTGCCGATTAAGTCCATCCTGCCAATTTAAGTAAAAAATCACCTACGTAGATAACGGTTGTCCTACATGATACGGCCTGATGAGAGCGGCCCTTGTCGATGCTCACCCTCACTGGTCAGGGGGTCCTTGTCGGTCCTTGCCCTTTATGGTTGGTAGCCATCTACCAGCCACTATCAAAAGAGAATGGAAAAAAAAGAAAGGAAAAAAATCAAACATTTATTAAAAATATCAAATCTTGCTGATTAAGTCCACCCTGCCAATTTAAGTAAAATATTACCTACGCGGATAATAGCTGTCCTACATGATACGGCCGAGATGTGATATTTTTAATAAATGTTTGATTTTTTTCCTTTCTTTTTTTTTCATTCTCTTTTGCCTGTGGTTGGTAGATGGCCACAAACCACTAAGGGCAAGGACTGACAAGGACCCCCTGACCGATGAGGGTGAGCATCGGCGAGGGCCCCCCTCATCAGGGCCACACTCGCCAAATCTTGCAAGGCCAAACATAACCTAGGTGACGTATGGCGAGGCCACTTTGGCTAGGGCAAGGGTCGATCTTGTTGGATCTAGGAAGGCGGGGGGTTACCTTTGCTTGGGTAAGGCCTATCCTTGCCAACCACTAGCAAAAAGAAAAGGAAAATAATTTTAAAATTTTAAAATTTTTAAAAAAAAATCAATGTCAGCGCTAGCTATAATACTTATAACGATTGATGTCGACGTTAGCAATTTTCAATTTAAAATGGTCAAATAAACTCAATTGGCAAAATGTGAAAATATTTAAGACTGAATTAACAAAATGAAAAGATTTATTATTGAATCGGCACAAATAATAGGCTTATGACATTTTTGGTGCTTTTCCTCAATTTTCATTGTTAACAAAAACTTAAGCAAATATTCTTTTAAATTGAGGATAAAAAACTTTGCCGTTTACTAATTTTTTTTAAGTGTTTATAAACAATCAAAATTAGAAAAATAAATTTAGATTACTATTTCTATTGCGCAGTGAACGGAGTGAATGGGAAAAAGCAGAAGGTAGGTGAAGATTGATCATCCCATTTTTTTGACGCGAGGTGTGAACGTGAAGAAAAAGGGAGTGGTCGAGAGAGTTGGAATTGCGTTGAGGGGGATTATGAAGATCGCCGGTCATTCATTTCTTTGTTGATTTGTTTGATCCGTAATGATGAAATCTTAAGGCTGCGTTTGGTCATTTGAATAATAGTCAAGATGCTATTTCGTATTTTGTAATTGTTCAAGATGGGATAAAGTCGAATATAGTGATATAACCCGATTAAAAAAAATTATGGAGAGGTGAGAAATGGTGTATAAAATTTATGTTATCCATAATATCAAAGCTATTATTTAGAAAACCTACGGTCTCCTTCTCATTCTCTTTCGTTTTTCACATCGAAGCATCATGCGAATCCACGACTCTGCCATAACTTGTTCACCATCAAGTCGCTGAGCACCACGAGGTACCTGAAGAAGGCCGCTGAGATCGAGTCCAGCTGCAGCTGCCCCGGCCAGGCGGTCGCGTCGACGATCGGCTTGAAGCCGCTCTGCAGGATTGCGAAGGCGAAGCAGCCGGATCCGTGCTGCCAATAGTCGGTATGCAAGTTCATTATCAGAACTGCTACATTTTTTTTTTTTTTTTTGGTCAGACCGGAACTGCTAATTCGATGGGAATTCTGGTTGTGAATTGGAGCACGTGCTTCACGTTGGAGTGCTTTGGCATTATCTCTGGTAGCCAGTTATATTTTGAAAAAAAAACATGGGGTGAATTTCTACTCCCACCGTGGACGGTGATGGTGAAGGATTTCGACACAAGTTTGAAAACAAAAATAGTTTGAATCGCATTTTTTCTACTCCTCATTTATCTTTTATATTTCCTCCATTTTGCAATGTAGTGACTATATCATTCATCGTTTTTTCTTTACTGTACCAGCAAAGAGTCAAAAATGGGGCCTATTTGAGATTATTTTTATTTGTTTCTTCTCTTTTCTTCTACTTTCCTTTTTTTCATCTTGAGGGTCTTGTTGATTAGGAATCTTTGGATCTGACGATGTCGTTATCTCTGGATGATTGTCAAGCATTTTATTCTCCTTAGTGGCCAGTTGTAGATGCAACAAAGTCATCCTTCTCATGTTCAAGTTTTTGCTCGTGTTACTCGTGAGCTTGAGCATCTCAATCATTTCATTCCGACTCTTAGAAATCATCGCAAGAATCAAAGAATCGCTATGGAGAATTATATATCGAGAAAACTCGTGCCAAGCGTGAGGATGGTTTTGCCAGACATGCAAAGGTTTGTGAAGGGTGATGGTAAGGTAGAGAAGAAGTTCGTGAGGCTCTATGAGACCACCAAGCCGATGGTATGTGGAGGTATCCGAGGAGGAAGATGAAGAAGCGCTGGCAATACACTTCACAACACAAGCGAGAACAAAAAGATAAAAAGCGGAAGAAAAAGAAGAAACAAATTCAAAAAAGGACTCCACATCTGACTATGTAAGGATACAACATTTAAAGACGGAAAAAAATGATTAGTAATATGATCAACACACTGTAAAAGGGAATATTTGAGCCAAATGAGAGGTGGAAAAAAGGTTATCCAAAAATTTACTGCTCTCCTAAACAGATCGGCAAAAGGAAGTGCAGTTTTTGTCATTTTTGGTCACAAAGAATACATTTTTTTATAATAATTTGAAATCACAAAAAGATATTTTTATAATGATAAGATCAGTATTATATCACGGGCACTACGTAGGGGCATATGTATTCTTTATATTGACATCTAGTTTCTACCAAATAATTAATAAGATATAGAAAATAAAAATATTCGACTTTAAATCCTTTCGTCAAATAGTGGATAGGATATAATAAAACCTCATGATTTCTTTTTTTATTCAATTTAGTCATATTCTAATTAGAAATCTGGACGGCAAACGTAGCTTGAGAATTAATTATAGGGGAGGACTAGGGCGTTTAAATATGTTATTATAGGTTTTGTTGTTGCTGTAATATTTGGGAAAATTCAATTAACCATTTCTATATTTCGCACATCCTTCACATTGCATGCTCCATTTGTATAATCACAAGATTCACAACATCCCTCTTGTGATTGGATATCAATTTCCAACTATTAATAAAAATAATTACTAAATCACCACTTTTCTTTCCCAAAATATCTCTCACTGCCAATTTCATATGTCCAACCATCTAGAAACTTTTTATGCCCAATGTCCAAACCCTAGTTTAGCCACCGCAGCGACCGTTGCGCCGCCTACCGCCTCTCTCTCTCTCTCTCTCTGTCTCTGGGGGCACGGAGCACCATGACGACGTCATTCTGAGGTCGTTGTGCATCTTCTGCAATCCTTAAACTGAGGTCTTGGAAACCATGGAAGGCTTCGAGATCTTAAACAGAGGTCATTCACGGTTGCTGAAATCCATGTCGATTGTCGGCCACGACAAGGTCACGATGGTCGTTGGAGAGATAGGAGTCAACCTGGTGGGGGGTAGAGGGAGGCGACGGCATCAGGATCACGCTTGAAGATGGGATGGGTGGCAGCAGGTGGTGGTGGGCTCATGGCTGAGAGATGACGATGCGTGGGAGATTCCGAGACGTTGGAGATCGAGAGATTTTGAGTGGTCCTTTTCAGTCTTGGATTTCTTTTGTGTTCAGTGAATGCACAGTATAACAAAAGTTACGAAAGCATCTAGATGATTTAATGTACTTTTCACGATTTTTTTTTATGAAAGGTCACGTCAATGGTATGTCATGTAATAAATATAACTGGCCAGGTCTTATTTTATATTGTGATCACAAATTTTTATATAAAATAAAAAGGTCAAGTGCAAATCTGAATTTGTTAGTACAAACATCTAGATCGGTGAATATTTTCATGGAAAAAGATTTCCTGGAAAACATTTTCCAAAAATGGTTCGATTTTCGCGAAACAAACGCACCCTATGTGTAAATAAATTTTTATGCCAAATCAATCAATGCAAAAGTCATAGTCTGTCTAGATGAATAGACTTTTGTCATATGCAATCAAAATAAAACAGAAGATTGCAAACAGTATTATAGTGGTTTGGCTTTTGTCAAGCCTACATTCACTCTCTCACGCTATTAGCCAATAGGTTGAATTCCACTATGTGATCAACAAATGATTACACGTTTTTTAATGCAAATACTTAGTAGTATAATCTCACACTAAGTCACTCACTCTGTTTTTGCACTATGTGAGACAATTTGAAGAAAAGACAAAATCGAACTTTGGAATTATAAATTCACTCTCTATCTTTTACCGACCATATATCCTTTTTATATACCCTTCGAGCCAAAACTAGCCATTGACTATCACCATGAAGGATTATTTCCATTTCCTTCCTTGGATAGATTTCATAAGGAAAGATTTCATAGCCGTTGAAGACATATTGAATCCCTTCATATTTGGTCGCCCATACAAGCAGAATCTAGGTTTTCATAAGTGTTTCATCCTTATTTGGAAATTATCTCGATAATTGATTTTGTTAATCGATTAATTAGCAAAATCAATATAAATAAGGTAAGTGAAATTCATAACAATTATGGTTCTTGCCCTCATTCTGATCCTTGAGGTTCGTTCTGGATTCATAATGGAATGAGATGCTGCGTCTAATGAATAGACTTGGCTAAATGAATATATGAGCACATAAGTCTTCTTTCATAGTATGTACCAGAATATCACTTGATTAAGACTTTGGAAAGTTTTGTTAGCATCAAAATTATGAGTTTTCTCGATAAAATCTATGTGAATTAACTTTCTTTTTCAATTGAATCCTTTTTCTACCCTTCTCTTTACTATTGTGACTGTACTTGAATTTCAATTTTCTACACCGTTGGAGATACTGTTACCCTTAATTGATATGATGAGGATACGATTAGCACTAATTGATATCATATATTTGATAGGATTGTCTTTAATTGATTTATTGAGATTTTGTACATCGGGAAATCGTTCCTTACCAATATTAATTGGATTTTATGTACTATTAATAGGGATGTGCATGTACAGTTTCAACATGACAAAGCAATACACAATTTCTGTCCTTATCTTCCCCCAATTAGCCTTTCATCGGCCCATATTCTGATTCATACGTTTAAGTTAAAAGATAATTGAGACAACATGCTTAATTCGCGACTCGTGAAAACTGTTATAGAGCAATTTGTTGCAATCATGCCGAGTTTTCAATAGAACCCACAATGGCTAGTAACGACGCGGCATTAGTACAATCGATCGTTAGGCGATTGAAAGTCAAATTCAGATGTCTAATCAGTAAACCTCACTTTTTATATGGTGAACACGCGTCGGATTTCATATATATATATATATATATATATATATATTTCTACTTTTACCAACGGAAATTCGCCGGGGGTTGATGGAGTGGGCCTGCAGTCATTCCCGGCGATGATGTTACTCTAGTTCTGTGGGGGGTGGGGCCTGCTCAACGCGTGGGACGCGATTCCACTGGCGCGTACCGGTGTGAACGGGCGGGGTGATTAAAGAAACCGCCGGGGGGGGGGGCACTATTCCCTTTTGTCGCGGGCCGCCCGAACCGATGGTGGTCGTCCGTCGTCCGAGAAAAGCCCCCCACGTGGGAGGGCCCCACGTGCTCGATGATGGCCGCCTGAGGTTGACTCGGTCAAACCGAGGTCCCTGTCGACCACTCTACCCCGCAGCGAGCGACTGCGACGTCCACTCCTGACTTTGGTGCTCGACAGTCAGACGCCGTTTTGGCTTGGCGTTCTTTTGGACCGGACACCTCATGCTCCTTCGTGTGGTCCTCGTTCCAAGATTCGAAGGTTGTCGGACATCCACTCCTGACTTTTTCTTCTTTTTTTTTTTGCTTTTGATAAATTTTATTTTGCTCGAGAAGGGCTGTACGCAACGAAATATTTTTCATCGAATGTTAGATATTTTTGATTTATTCGAATCGGTTTCGTGACAATTTCAAATAGAAAGTGTTCGGTGCAATTGAAATGAGAAATTCTGCGAATTACGCTAAGAGAAAGCAAGAACAAGAACTGGAAAGAGTTTGATTGAGATAGGGATGTGTGAGTGAGGGAGTAGGATTTTGCAATCGGCATACAGCATATAACACATGCAGTAGCTTGTAAAATAAATAAAGGATAGGACCAGACCGAATAAAATTGATAAATTGAAAGATGCATTGTTTGTATTGTTATTGAGGGAGCACCTTTTACAAATATTTCAATACGCGATTTATTAATAGAAGTTGCAATGCATACCGTTGATTTTCAGCTCCATGATCATGCTTCAAAGTGTAGACTTACCTTATCTATAAGCGATTACAACTCTTTAATTATTGCTAGGCTTAACTTTAGCTGCACGATTGATGTCTATAGTTGCACGTCAATCTTCTCTACAAATTGTTGATAACTTCTTAATCAGCATTTTTATTACTTTCAATTTTCATCCTTCAATGCTTAGATGATTCTACTAACGGCTTGTTTGATAACCGGCCAAATAGTGAAAATTTCTGTTTTTTTGTTCCAGGGAATAACTTCGAGAATCAAGTTTTTTTTTCCTTTCTTTTTTCTCTTCTCTTTCCTTTTCTTCTTCCTCCCTCAGCCTATTGCCGCCCCATCGTCGCCCACCGACCATCGTCGCTCCGGCGCTGGCCACCACCCGCGAGTGGTTAGGCAAGGTCCAACAAGCTCACCTGGCCACCGGCGAGCTCGGCCTTGCCAGGCTAGGGCAAGGCCGAGCCTCACCGGGCCTCGCCCAGCTGGTCGCCGGCCACCGTCGGCGGCGGCGACCGACCACAATGGAGGAAGGGAAAAATAAAAAAGAAAAAGACAAAAAAAAGAAGAAATATGTATTTAAATCATTAAAAAAGTAAAAGAAAATATTTTGGACTAAAAATTTTAAGGTTTTACCAAATACATTTCTATCCCGGGAATAAAAATTTTGGACGATTCTACAAACACCTTCAATCTTTCGAAATTGTTCAGGAAAGAATAAAAAAGAATCATTTTCGGCGAAATTGTTCAGGAATAGAAGTTTTCCCATGTGCACCCTAAATGTCAATCGCCAACTAATTGTCGTCATATGTTGAGAACAATACTTCGCCATCGATATTCATAATCATTCGACAAGTTTCCTTGCTCTCAATATCCTATCAATAATCGAATCACTCAACACCTATCTTCACATTGGCTTCATGTCGATTATTAATATTCGCATTTATTATCGAGCTTTTCTTCCCATAACCACTTGTTAATACCAATTAAAAAGGCACGGTTTATTTTGGAAGTCAATAGATTGGTCACTAATTTAATAAATCTTTTGATGTGCTTATAGCACATAAGTTTTCCATGGATGGTTGATGTTGCCTAAACAAAGATAGCCCTAATGCTAAAGTTCGATCATTATGAACTAAATTACGTTTTCTTTAAGAGCTTTGCTTTATGGACCAACAAAGTAGTCCAAAAACTTTTGACCCCCCCACACAATGGCACCCTAGCAAATTTTCATAAACTTCAAGGGTAATTTTCTAGTGTGAGAGAGAAAGCCGGACCAAGTAGTTCTTTTTCCTTTTCTTCTGGCGTTGGATGCTGTCAATTTCATGAGGTAAAACGTGATTCATGGGATCCCCTTGAGATCTTGCATGTCAACATGAAGAGCATCTTAGTACTATTTTCAAACTTATAGCCTCGAGATTTAAATTAAATCTAATCAATCAGGAATATCCGGTAGTCCATAAGCTGTTAAAATGTCAATGAAGCGTGGTCTTCACTATAAATGTGAAATGTGAAATACGTTGGTTCAACTTTTTTTTTTTTTTTTGGTGACTCAGGGAACTCCGCACGGCCGACAGCCGGAAGGTAAACCCTGGGGTGCTATGTAAGCGGGAGAACCCACCACCCCCGACAGCACACTTAAGTCACCTAATGACCCTGCTGAGATTCGAATCCCTTCCCTTTTCGTCAAGGATCATGGTAAGCCTTATCTAGCGGAGCCACCACGGCCGGTGGTTCAACTTTTTCATGTTCTCGTTGTGAAAGGTATCTTAGCATGTACCAAAAGAATGTGCCCTACGTAGCCGACTCTTTTTCTTTTCGATGCCTGAGTTATTCCTTACTCATCGACCGTCGAGATCGGATGTAATTACTGTTTTAAGTGAATTTTCGAGGGCTCTCTCTCAAGATAATATCTCTAATCCGACAAAGCAAGTCCAGACATCACGACACGGGAATCCGATTACTCAACCTCCAAATTTCGGTGATGCCCCAACTTCCATTAATTCGTCGACGGCGAATCTTGATCGTCCGCGAGGCCAGCACCCAGTGCCTGCGGAGAATCGACGGTTGGATGTCGCGCGAAAAAGATCATCAGATTGGTGGGGGGTGGGTCCCATGCCCCCTTTGACAGCTTGCGTGGCAACGTGTGGCCGCTGTATACTCTATTCCGCAAGCGACAAAGCGCACGTTTCAGCTTGCGTCTCTCTGTTTTTCTCCTCATTATTTGTCGCTTTTCTTTCCACTCTCTCTCTCTCTCTCTCTCTCTCTATCTATCCTCCTCCTCCTCCTCCTCCTCCTCCTCCGTCATCTCTTTCTTCCTCAATCTTCATTAATGATTTGAAAAAGGTCCATAGATTCATGGCCACGCGACCTCACTGAGCACTTACTCACGAGTCGCCAGACTTTTTACCACCTTCCCGCTTCCCTGTTCGTTGAGAAAGTCGTCGACGCCACAGTTATGTGGGCTCTTCGTCTTCAAACTCTCCAATGATTAAGGTCAGTTTCGTTTTTCTCTCTCTCTACCCACTTCTCCAGCTTCTAGATCGAAGATAGAAGGAAAAAAAAAAAGAGGGGAGACTTTCTGCATTCAAAAGCTCAGGTGAACCTTTGACTGTCTGAGTTTTCATTGGATTTAGATCATGTTGCTTTGCTTTGTTCAGTGGTCTCGTTATTTATCAGTTTCTCTCTTTCTCTCTCCCCATTAATTTGTTGTGCGAGCTCATCTCAAGGTGGAGACTGGTTTGTCCTTATCTTTGAGTATTCATCAATATTAGTCCTTTTTTTTCTTTAGGTGCGGATTACGTGAGGGCATCATTTGGGTGCTTGAGCAATCCAAATCCCAGGTCTCTATTTGGTCTTTTAATTGGCTCCTGAAGAAACACCGAAAGTTGATGTGTTCTGGGTTTGACAAATGATTCGGAGTTCGACTTACCATGTGAAAGAATCAAGAGTTTAATACCCTACAGAAGGCAAGGAGAGAGGGGTTTCTTGGTTTTCGCCAGTGCCGTGTCGGACTCGAGAGCGCTGACTGCGATGGAAGCGCTGGAGAGGCAGAAGAGCTTCCACAAGAAGAAGATGACCAAACAGCTGACGGTGAAGCGAGACGACACCCGGTTGCATATGGCAGCGAGAGCTGGGGATACGGAGTCCTTGTTCAACGCACTATCCGATTCTGGAGAGGAGGAATTGAAGGGCTTGTTAACCAAGCAGAATCAATCTGGCGAAACCGTACTATATGTTGCTGCTGAGTGTGGCCATGTTGATCTGATGAGGGAGTTGATGGGGTACTACGATATCGGTTCAGCTGGAATCAAGGCAAAGAATGGATATGATGCTTTTCACATAGCTGCAAAGCAAGGAGACTTGGGTGAGCCTCTCGTCGGCTGTGCTTTTAGTCTATGATTACTGTATTTCCCTTGGCTCAAAAGCCTTTCATCGAAGGAAAAATATGGGTTCTTTTTTAAACATCAGCAGTGTCTGATGAAAGTTGTTTGGTCGTCTTTGTGTGGAAATCTTTCGCGTTCTCCATTTATGATGAATAAGTTAAGGGAAAAAAAGAAGAAGAAGAAATAGCATAGGTATAAAGCAATGATTTTTGGTTCATATTGAATATGTTTTGCTTTGCCATCATTGGATGTTCAAATTTAGGAAAGTAGAACTTGAGTGTTGACATTTTTCGTTTCTTCCTTTTGCAGGTGTGTTGAGGATTCTTATAGAGAAGAGTCACGAGCTTTCGATGACCTCGACTCTTCTAATACCACAGCGCTGCACACTGCCGCTGCACAAGGCCACTTTGAAGTGGTGAATTTCCTCTTGGAGGAATGTGGAAACCTGGCCCTGATAGCAAGAAATAATGGGAAAACGGCCTTGCATTCAGCAGCAAGAAATGGGCATTTGGAGGTTGTGAAGGCCCTTCTAGGCAAAGAACCGGGTTTAGCAACCATGTGTGATAAGAAGGGCCAAACGGCTGTTCACATGGCAGTCAAGGGACAGAGTACCGATCTTGTTGAGGAGCTCCTGATTTTGGATTCTTCTCTGCTTAACATGGTTGATACTAAGGGGAATACGGCGTTGCATATAGCAACACGAAAGGCTCGATCTCAGGTATAAAAGCTCTGCCCGACTTTTTTTTGGGTATCTCTTCTGCTGGAAAATAGCCAAAATATGTTAAGCAACTGCAGTTAGATGAATTTACTGCTCAGATCTCTTCAAGGTGAACAAAAAGATAAAAAAACCTATCATGCTTATTGGTGCCTCGAACTGTCCAAGTTAGCTTTACAAATAACTGGCTGAAGTTTGGAACCGAGCCTTGTCAATTGTCTAAGAAGTGCCTCTGGCTTGCTTTGAAGTTTATAGCTATTGTTCATGGTTTACAAACCAAGTGCTTTCATAGAGCTTGGAAGGAGGATGTCTTGGAAGGAAATTCTATTTGTTTGGTGCCCATAATCCTGGAGCTACTCGTGTCAATGCTTTGAAGCTGCAAATTTTTGCAGAGAGATACGTGTTTATCAAAATTTAGCATTCCCATGACACGAACTGCAACTCACAGCCCTTTAGAGATCACTGGATGGGTATGGTTGTGCTGTTCAAATTCCTAATAGTAATTGCATAGAAGAACCTCCAAGATTGCTATTTTGAGAATCTTTCTTCTCTGCGATATAACACAGCACGGGTTGGCTTTTGTACAATCCTGGGATTCTAGGCGACGAGCAGACTTCCATCCAATCGGTTGTAGATGTCCTGTAGATTGCCATCTTGAGCAATGGAGAGACTAGCATCTGTTAAATAAGCGTCTTGGCTTTAGGCAGGCTAACTATAAGATCGTTTTCTTTTCTTGGATCTTGTAAAGAGTAAAAGCATGAAATGGAAGTTCTATCTTATCAACTGGTGCTGCTGCTACTCTTGCAGATTCTCTCCAAGCTTTTGAATCACTCAGACCTTGACAAGATGGTGGTTAATAGATCTGGAGAGACTGCCCTGGACACTGCCGAGAAAGCCGGCCAATCCCAAATTGCCGCTGTCCTCCGGGACCACAGCGTTCCTAGTGCTAAATCTATCATTCCACCAACACCGACCGGGGCCCGGGAGTTGAAGCAAACCGTGAGCGACATAAAGCACGAGGTCCATGACCAGCTGGAGCACACGAGACAAACGAGGAGACGAGTGCACGGGATCGCCAAGCGGCTCAACAAGATGCACTCGGAGGGCCTCAACAACGCCATCAACTCCACCACGGTCGTGGCTGTCCTGATTGCCACGGTGGCATTTGCTGCCATCTTCAGTGTCCCAGGCCAGTATGCCGATGACCCCGACCATGTCCCAGCTGGGTACTCTCTCGGAGAAGCAAACATTGCTCCGAAACCTGAATTCGTCGTCTTCTTCATATTCGATTCCATCGCGCTCTTCATATCCCTGGCGGTCGTGGTGGTGCAGACCTCGGTGGTGGTCATAGAGCGGAAAGCGAAGAAGCAAATGATGACGGTCATCAACAAGTTGATGTGGTTGGCTTGCGTGATGGTGTCGGTGTCGTTCCTGGCGCTGTGCTACGTGGTGGTGGGGAAGAGCGACTGGGCGTTGGCGGTGGGAGTGACGGTCGTCGGAGCCGTGATCATGATAACGACTTTAGGGACGATGTGCTACTGGGTGATCATGCACCGGGTAGAGGCTTACAGATTGAGGAGCATCCGGAGGTCGTCGATGAGTAGTAGGTCGAGGTCCTTGTCGATGTCGGGGATGATTTCGGATTCAGAAATTTTGAACAGCGAGTTTAAGAAAGTTTATGCTCTCTGAGAGACTTGAATCCGCCAACGAGTCCGCCGCCACCGCCGTCGGAGATTGGGAACATTAACCAAGCACCGTTGTTGTACATATGAATCGTAGGCTTTGTAGAATAACCTGCTTTCTACCACTTCTTTGCAGAAGATATCGACTGTAAAAGTCGATAAGAAGATCATCTGCGATATGTGAGATTCAGAGTTTTTCTGTCAATGAGGGTTTCGCTTCCCTCTATATTGATGTTCCTCGGAGTTAGGTCCACGAGCATTAATGAAATTGGCTATTGTTGCTGTAAATCTTCTTTGCAAATCAAAAAAGGAGGGAAAACCCTTTGCAAAATGGAAAATTCTAGGTGTTTTTTTTTGTGCGAGTAGAAGAAATTTTATCGAATGGTAAAATTGGAAGGCACTTGAATGGTAGACAAATTATCATATATTTTCGAGATCATATGAGCTCACATATAAATGACTGGTTGAAAAACAGGTTGGTGTTTCGTGATTTTAGGAGCGTTGAAACACATACCCAAACAAATACTAGATCCATCATAGTAAATTGAAACCATTTATCCAAGTCATTATGGATATATTAAAAAAAACCATAGTTTGATTCTTGTTTATTCAATAAGTATTACCATCAATAGGCATGGCATGCATCCATTAATAATTTACTACTACTAGAAGGTTGGACCGCGTTCGTCATGGTTTTCTAGAAATGTCAAAAATAGAGTACCTAACGAGAGTTATTAAATCAATAAATCTACGGACTTTGGTTAAAGGGTGCACGTCGACCCTTCATTACTTTTACCGGGGCCCACGTACGAGCAAAAAAGGGCAATTAGATAGCGTCTTAAATGGTTCGATAACTACGATTTTGTCTTTACCTAATTTTGTCTTAAAAAAAGGGGATGGTGATCGAAGGAATTGACTATGAGAATTAAGATCCAAGCCATTGTAAGAAATCAAATGACCCGCGTACTTTTTTTATTACAGGAATTAAGATTTATGTCATCGTAACTTTTCCTTATAAGAAGTGGGGAAGAAGATGAATCAATTTATTTATGGATCATAATTCAAAATGATAGAAATATTTATCTAGATGCATGAGTGAAGCACGGGACAAGAAGAAATTCGGGGGTCGGATAATTAGTTGGCTCGTGATTCTTTGGATTTTTTCTCGAGGGAATGTAGGGTCATTTTTGTCCATAATGACTTTGGGAAAATTGATTTACGACTTTTCCATCGAAGGAAATATAGACGTGGAATTTCTGGAAAAAAATGCGAGAGAAAGAAAATTCAGTATAGTAGTAGATTCATATTCTTGTGCTATCATAGCTGTACAGATACAATGTGCGGCATCGCTAATAATGACATGGACATGCTCATATAATAATGGGTTATAAATAAAAAGCGATGAAATCCATCACGAAAACTGTAAATAGGCTCGGGAAGAGAGGGTATTTCCGGCAATTCGCTAATCACAGTCCGCCCCGCCGGGCAAGTCGCCTGCCTTGCATTTCACGCCTGGGGCCGGCGAATACATTCATTATCCCCCCCGCCCCCACCGAATTGACCATTTTCGTGCCGCTCCTCCGCCACCACCACCACCACCGCCACCACCACCGCCACCGCCGCCAGGGGCTCGATCTCCGCCGCTGCGATCTCTCCGATGGCTCGCGCCGCACAGCGATACGGCATGATTCACCTCCCCCTACTCCTCCTCTTCCTCCTCACCGCTCTCCTCATCTCCCCCTCCACCGCCGAGATCAAAACCCTAACCATCTCCTCCGACTCCCGCTCCATGATCCTCTTCGAGAAGTTCGGCTTCACCCACACCGGCCGGGCATCCATCTCCGTCTCCGGCGTCAACGTCGTTTCCTCCACCACCGCCAGCCCCGATTCCTCCCACCTCGGCTTCTTCCTCCTCTCCGATGAGGTTCTCCTCCAGATCGTCCAGGAGTTCCGGGAAAAGCTTGACTTCTGCGTCCTCGACTCCCCACACATCTCGTTTCTCGTCAACTTCCGCGATCTCTCCCCCCCGCCTCACGCCTATTTGAGCAAGAACTACTCCGTCATCTATCCCAATGAGTACTCCCTCTACTTCGCCAATTGCCTCCGTGACACCAGCGTCTCCATGACCGTCCGCACCGAGCTCTACAATCTCGACGCTGATGATTCCAGAGATTACCTCTCCGCCGGTTCGACGCAGCTCCCTTCTCTTTACTTCGTGTTCTCGCTTTGTTATTTCGGGTTCCTGGGCTTTTGGATCTATTATTGCTATCATAATAAGCGATCGGTGCACCGGATCCATCTCTTGATGGCCGTATTGCTCTTGATGAAGGCGCTGAATCTGATTTCCGCTGCCGAGGATAAGCATTATGTTAAGGTCACTGGCACGCCTTCACGGTTGGGACGTGTTATTCTACATGTTTCAGTTCATTCGCGTGGTCTTGTTGTTTACTGTGATAGTGTTGATCGGCACGGGCTGGTCATTTCTGAAGCCTTTCTTGCAAGAGAAGGAGAAGAAGGTGTTGATGATTGTGATTCCCCTTCAGGTGTTGGCAAATTTGGCCTCGGTCGTGATTGGAGAGACGGGCCCTTTCATTAAGGATTGGATAACTTGGAATCAGGTGTTCTTGCTGGTGGATATAATTTGTTGCTGTGCAATTATTTTCCCGATTGTGTGGTCAATCCGGTCATTGAGGGAGACCTCAAAGACTGATGGCAAGGCAGCTAGGAATTTGGCGAAGCTACAGTTGTTTAGGCAGTTCTATGTTGTGGTGATTGGATACTTGTATTTTACACGAATTGTGGTGTTCGCCTTGGGGACGATAGCTGCATATAAGTATCATTGGGTGAGCAATGCAGCCGAAGAGATTGCCAGCCTGGCATTCTACATTGTGATGTTTTATATGTTCAGGCCTTTGGAGAGGAATGAGTACTTTGTTCTTGATGAGGAGGAGGAAAAGGAAGCAGAAATGGCTCTCCGCGATGAAGAGTTTGACCTTTGAACTGAAAACATTGGAGGATTTTTACCTGCTGATGCTAATGGCATGTTATGCAGAGAACTAGATGATTCAATTTTGGACCATTACAGTAACATCAGGTCTGGTGCTCCTGCTCCTGTTAATCCTTTTTATTCCGATTTACACATTTGACTTTCCTACTTAATTATATTGGATTCAACAGTGGCTTGTATCTCTAACTGGAGGAATGTTTACATCATTCCCTAATGAGATCTAGACTCTAAACATAGAGATCATGTTGTCCCTGTGGTTTATTCTCTTGGAATGAGCTCAATTGGGTCTTTATTCACTTGAGTCATATTTTGAGTCTTCTTGTTTGTACTTGATGTAAGACAAACTTACAGGAAAATTAGGCAAGAAATGTCTTTGGATTTTTGGCTGTCTTCTTCTCATGCATCCAACGATTTGCGCATATGAGTAATTGACTGATCCGAATTTAGAAAATTTCTGGATGGGGTGGTTTGAGTACAATGCTGTTAACTCTTGGATTTTGAGTTTATTTCTTTGTTGTTCAATTATTCTATAATGTTGATCAAGGCTGCTAAATAATGCCAAAAGATTCGCATAGTCAGCAATGATAGGAGGGATTGGGGTGGTAGTAAGTTGATGTGCAAAATGTTTTAGATGGCCTGTGCTGTTATAGGATGTTGTACTTGGAAGTGATATCTGAAATTCCTTAAATTGGATTGCAGTTATAGAATTCCACAGTTAACTTTTCCATCATGACTACTTACCGTGAAGAATAGGGAGTAGTGTCATATGAGTATGAAAATTGCTTTTGGGGGACACAATGTTGTTTCGAGAAAGTGATAGCCTGAAAGCACCATTGGTTATTCTATCCTGCTTGGAGATATTCCCTTTGTTTTTTATCAAGATGCATTATCTGTGTAGAGTTGATTTAGTGGTATGCTGCTGTAGATGATGATTAGATGACACTAATTTCTTTTCTACTGGTGTCTGCGGAGAGATTTGCCTTAGTACTGATTCCCTGAATGCTCATTAGTTGACCCATGAGGTGTTTCTGCTTACTTAATTGAAATGTGTCACTCGTGTGAACTCTTGCATCAGTAGCAGGGGACAATTCTGATTGAGGACTTAGTGTGGAAGTCTTGAGCTTCACATAGATAACTACAAGAAAGAGGCAAAACTTTCCCCTCTTTTGAAAGAAGTACGAGAGCCATACAAGTTAGTATCTCAAGGTTCCTTACCTTAGCTGCTGAGAGTGTGGATGAATCGTGTTACTTCTAGTCTGTCTTGTTCACAATCCATGATGGTTTTCAAAATTCCTCCTAGATTCTTCTAGATTAGAACGATATAAACATAGGCACATACATGACAAATTTTCTCTGAACTTGGATGCTTCAGTCTTCATCTGAGCAAGGTTGTGTCTCTCAGGGTAATTTTTCTGGACAATTTTAGTTTATCTCCCAACAATGTAGTCATCATCATATGCTCTATGGTTGGATAAAAAAGTACTTTATGTCTATTTTTGAAAGAAGATCTATTATCCCTCTCTTTCCTGGTCTTTGTTGGGAATTTAGCAATTTTAAAGTTTATTTGCACTTGCAAGCACTATATACTATTAAGATCTCATATGTATCGGAAGTGAGGGACATTTACACTCTCTCCTGTGGAAGCTTGGTAGCTTCACCTTCGCTATTACAGTGCCAAATTTGAGACAGGCTATGGGGTACTTGGTTCGAAACCATAATGTTCGGTGATTACATACTGCATTAGTTTGGATCAGATGTCCTAAGAGAGTGGAAAATTTAGAGAACCAAATTCCTTAACTTGGACTTGTAGGTTCAAGAATCTTCCTCGACCAGCAAACATGCTGTTATGTTGCAGTAGTGAATTGGCATTAGGATCCCCCAATACTCATTGATGTTTAATAGTTGTAGAATGCAAAGGTGATTTTAAGTCTGTTCTGTTGCTGATGCTCAAATTTAAATGCAATCTGCAAAGCTACTTGTTTCATATCTTTTGGTCAATGGAACTTGGAAATATATATTCGATTAGCCTTTATTGATGATGCCATTCGAACATTTCACTAGCCAAGTCTGTACAAGAAAGAAAGCCCTTGGTGGTTTCCAATTTCATACTTGTGTCCAGTACTCTCTGGAATGGGAGGGATTTCATGCATTTGGGTTGATTGTTCTAGATTTGTAATTGCCCAACTGAAACTTGGGGTGATAGATGGAATCGGTTTCTTCAGTTAAGGTGGACGTATTTTTTATGACGACCTCCATCCTGACACCTTTGCAAATCCATAGAGCTGGAGCCTGAAAAGTTATTGTTCTTCTGGAAATGGTGATTCAGCTTTTTATTTTTCCTGAGTCAATCTAATAGAAAACACGGGTTGCTTCGATTGCTCATGTGGCTACAGCACAATGTACTAGGAAATGGATCAAGGTTTGTGCCTGTAATCAGCATGGTTGAGACCATGCAAGATAGGGCGAGAATAGTGGAGCTGTTATCCGTGACCATAGGCTTTACAGCTCAGTCCTTGGCGCGTTTTCTTCTGCCTAATGATCTACACTTTACTTTTCCGTACATGATTTTGGTCAATTTGCATAAAGCCCATCTATAAATTTCCAGAAAAGGGTATCCAAAGAAAGTCCGGTTCAGTATCAACTTGGGAGATTGAAAAAACTACAACTCGCACGCTCTCGTGTTAAATATAGTAGGTGCTACCGGATTCAATTGTCACGTTGTATTTGGGATAGCCGTCCGGAGTTATGATGTCTCGATATGTTACACCCCGACGAAACATAATAAAATTTCTTTTCATAGAGGATGGACAAGGCGAGAATTTCTAATACAACTGCGAAATCTTGACTGCTAATATGATCGAGTCATTGTGGATCGGATGGTATGGTGCTATCATGCTTTTGCGCACTCGATCAAACAAAACATTAAAAAGCTTCGTTGATCTGTATCCTTCTTCTCCTTATAACCTGGCAGTCGGAAATTACGCAGGACATCATCGTTCAATGTTGTTATTGATTAAAGCCTTGGGACTCTCAAAGTGCTGATAATCAGTGGGGGTCCGGAGTACTCTATTCTCTATAAATCTCAAATCTCTTCTTCATTCCCTGGTCCAAATCTCAACTATTTTCACGGGACTTTTCGGAATATCTCAGATCGAATTTTATTCGTTTTGCGTGACATTTTTGAAAAAGTTATTTTCTTGAAAAATAATAGTATTTTTCGGCATTTGACTAAAACCTGAAAATGAACTTGAAATTTATTTTTCATCGTTTAGTATTGAAAATTTGATTTAATTTTCCTAAATAAACCTATACTATTCAAGCGGTAGTAAATTGCGCATGAGCAAGGGAATTGAGTTTTATGAAAGCAGTTTAGAGTCTTAGGCTTTTGGCCGCAATGGGAAAATACCCGAATCATAAATGTTATGAGGAAAATGATTGGGCATTTGGGTCTTTTGAGCTTTGGCCATTCCGTGTTCAAATGTTATTCAATCATTTTCCAAATGTAAGAAAATATTTTCAATCACGGGCATCAAGGTCCTAGGTTTGGCATTTTCATGGAAAATGATTTCCTAAAAAACATTTTCCAAAAATGATACGATTTCCGCAAAACAAACACACCCTGAGTATAAGCACTAAAGTCTCAGGTTTGGCCGCAATGGGCCTTGAATCGAATCCGAGGATTGGGCATTTGGGTCTCGAGCTTGGCCTCTGTGGACTCTAGCGCGGGCATCAAGGTCCTAGGCTTGGCCTTGATGGGCTTGGGCACGACCTTTGTGGGCCAAGGCTTGAGTGTTGGGGATCTAAGCTTGGGTATTGGGATCCCTCGCTTGGCCTCTGTGGACCCAGGTGCTAGGGCTGTGGGCCTAGCCTTGATGGACTTGGGCGAGGGAGCCAAGGTCTCGGGCGCTGCCATGATAGACCTAAGTGAGAGCACCAGAGTCATTGAACCAGCCTCGATGGAACATGCTTAGGTGCTAAGGACTTGGTCTTGGAAGTTAGGAACCGTGAACTAATGTTGGGTTTTCCATGCGCACATATAGAGTCTGGGCTCAAGCGTTGATATTTAGTCATATTTTAAAAAATGAATTTTGATTTTTTAAAAAGAAAATCAATTATCATGAATTTAAGCATATGTTTTCCTTTAATTAGGAAAGCATTTTCCATTGATATATTTTCCTAAATGAATTAAACGGTGAACGATGATGAAAATGTCCTCTGTCCAAACGCGAGTCGCTTCTTTCCCCGCTTGCCACTAGTGCTCACGACACGAGTAAAGACCCAAACAAGATGAAATTCGATGTTTTCACCACGGAAGTTCTCTCCCAAATGCAGACATATACACATCAAATTCTCCCTCCATTACTTAAGTTTAACATCATACCTTCACTCTCATTCAGATGTCCATCGACAAGGAAACAACAAAAGAGTAAAAAAGAAAAAAGAAAAAGAAAAACAAGAAGAGAAACGAATTAACTTCTTTAAATTAAAATCAAGAAGAGGCACAAAAAGAAAAGGCACAGAGGGAAAAGAGAAGCTCCAGGCTTCCAAAGCTCGATACACATATCTTCTCCTTGTGCTTTTATATCGTAGAAAAAGCTTAAGAACAATTAAAGAACGGAAAAAACAAAAAAGGGTTTCAGTCAACAACATCTACACTGGCGGAGCAAGAGAGCAACCTGTGGAAGATCCTGAACAGAGCAGTCCAAGACGCTTCCCTCACTTTCGTCAACGCCTCGCACTTCCTTCTACGACGCCGTTCCTTCCTCTTCTTATCGCCTTTGCCGCCTTTTGCTCTGTGGTGGCGACCGAAGCATCGGGTCTCGTTGTCCGGGGACGCGTCCTCCTCTCTGGAAAGCGGGTAGCTCCGGAGGTACATTTGCCTGCAGGAGATGCTGTCCACTACCCTGGTGCGGATCACACGGTGATCGACAGTCCTGCCGCCGCCGCCGTGGTCCCCTGCGCGCCCGTTGGAGCTCACTGACCTCACGAACTCTGCGTCGGACTCGGGCCACTTGTAGAGGTTCACATAGGTGGCCCGGACCGGAGCCTGCAGGGCCCGCGCGTCGTCGAGGCAGCTCGATATGCAGACCGAGCTCATAGCTTTTTTTCTTTGGTGGATGTGTTCTTGTGTGCAGTAACGTCGATGGGTACTTGTGCTTTCCTCTTTTTCCCTGGGGGTCTCTCCGTGAAGTCGTATTAAAAATGGAGGAGGCTTAAAGTGGAAGGAAAGGTAAGTGGTGAGTATGACTTGGGCTTAGAGAGAGAGAGAGAGAGAGAGACAGGATTTTTTTTAGTGGGGAGATGATCATGTCGTGTGTGTAATGCTGCGAATGATGAAGCATGAGTAACACTGAGCATGTTATCCTCTCTTTAGTTTTTATCTTATGCTAGCTGTTTGGTGAAAAGCATTCTAGGTACCATCATGGCTATGTCAGAATGGTCCGATGACTTATTTATGACTGAACGTCGCAAAGTTTCGTTTCTCAATCCATCCTTGATTTCAAGAGAACTTTTAGTTAAGCTTATTAGATGTATCGACATAGGTCTTGGGCTGCTCACTCGCATCATGGTGAAGCAAGAGTGACGAGGCTTGTCCAGTATGGAGTGATGTATTAACTTAATCTGCGATCTAAATCTGAACTCTCTCTTGTAAATGATTTGTGCATGGAAAAAGGTCAAGTAACATTAATGCATGGATAAAGTTTAAGTAATTGTAACATCATTTTCTCTAAAATAACAATATGTTTTGTATCACGAATTTCACAAACGGTAGTGGGATGACTCTTTAGTTGGTCAAGTGTTTTTAATAAATAAAAAGTTGATTTCCTCATAAAATATGTCGAATCCATCCAAATAAGAAGGGATTTATTGGCCCAAAGTTCATCTGCTGTTGACAATTATATTATGTGTTAAGTATACTTGTATACAAAGAAGATCGTATAAACTCTACAGCTATTTTATTTTTCAATAGTATTTATATATGTATCGAGCAAGACAATCCCATCACGTTTTGTAAAGTGACGGTTAGCTATTGAACGCATAACCATTGCCCGGGAATTGGATAACTTGCTCTTTCGGTCCTAGGTAAGTCGTGGTCTTTTAAAACACTATATACCTACCTTCTAGAAGGTTATTAAGTATTAGGTTGCACTTTATCAAACAAAAAACCTTAATGATCATGGCCAATCCACCTACATATTAATGCATTATTTTTATAATGAACAATTTGTGACATGAAATTTCGATCATGCACATTATAAATAATGTGTCTTATTTTATAGCATCAATAAAACATTTCAAGGCGTACTATGTGACATTATCATTAATTACATGAACTACAATTCGTGAGATCGATCGATCTCATTTTATATCTTTTGAAACCGATAGCTATAAATTTTTCTTTCTTACCCTTTAGAATAATTCTCCATATGCTGTAGTTACGTTTTCTTGAGCTCGTCTCATAAGAACAGACTTATATAAATACTATGTTATTGACTTAAACTAAATTATTCGATTCCCTCTAGCATAAAATGCCTACAATCTTTTACTAATTTATTTTAGTTAGATTACTTCAATGAAGTGGATTTGCGAGGCCAACCCTATTTCAAACTGAGAAATGCTTTTGTGAGTGTCTTTAACGTACTGTAAGAATAATAGCTTATTTTGGATTACAAAAAATAAAAAAAATTAGAAATTATTGTCGGATTTACTTCTTCAAAATTTTGTAATGCACAACATGTTGTTATTCACACGGTAACCCAAAAATTGTTATACTAATAAAACCCTTTCAAACTCAAAGTAGTTCTAAATAAAAATTAAGCCAGTCCCAAATCCAAGTTGGGTTTCCAAATAAGAATCTCAAAGACATCATAGTTTAATGTACCGAAAGTTTGAAAATGGGTTTGCCTTAGTGACCATTCTCACCATATTGGAAGGGGGAGGTATAGAGTTCGAATCTCCAATTTCTTAGGGAAGTTTGAAGATGAGTTAGCTTTGGGTGTAGATTTCAACTCTTACGTCCTATAAGAACGTAAGGTAAAAGTCTGAGAGTGAGAGTGAGAGTACAAGTAAAGTATGACCGATAATTTTTTTTTGAGTATTTTTGAATAAATAAATATCAGCTCAAAATCAAAATAATTTAGTGTTGGGTAATCCAACACTTGAAAGCCAATTATATCCTCATAGAGAAGAAATTCACAGCACCTTTGCAAATAAGCTTAATGTTCCAAATGATGATGTTGGAAGTGTGGAAGAGGAAATAGGGGATAAAACTATAATTTTTTTAAAAAAAGAAAAAAGAAAACAGGAGCAATCAGTAATTACACACATCTGAGAATAATCTCTCGGACTCTTTTCCAAATTCTATCCATGTCCCTTTATTCTGTAGATTTCGGTTGCCAATTGCATCTTAATAAAGTGTGGGGTAAAAAAGGCCCCGTTATTCACACAAAGTAAATGATGCCATTAGTTTAACAGCGCCCTTTATGCAATGTTGACACTGGACATTCTTTCGGTGAGCAAACCTAAAGAATCTTAGATTTGATGTCGAAGCTACAAAAGAATGCATAAAATTTGGGTCCTTTTGGGATTCATACAACTCTTATTGTTTTTTGTTATATTATTGGCTTGGCTTAGCTTGAAAACATACAACACGATAATTTCTCTAAGTTAACCTTTAGAAATTAACTTATATGGTAAGGTGTGGACTGATGATTACAGATTAGATGCATGAATGTTCAATTTGTCACAGCTACGTGCAGACAAATAAGATTTTGGGGCTTTACCCAACCGGATTTTAATTGACGATTTATCTGATTCCTCACGCCGTTAAGTGCAAACGATTGAATACTTCACTACCTCTCCCACTGTCTTCGCTTTGCCCTTTCCAATTTGGGGTCTATCTGGGTTGCTTTATTGATTTGTAGTTTTTTTTTTTTTTTTTTTTTTTTTGCTTTTGTCAAATCTCACGATGTACAGGCTCTGAATTTTTTTAATCTTAAGCACATGAAATTTTTATCATATATAAATCTTGAAACATAGATTTATATATAAATTTTCAAAACTTGATGAAAAAGTGGAAAATTTACTATTACGTCTGAAAAACACGCACTTGGTGCATGAGCGATTAATTTAAATTTTTCATACTAAATTATAAAATGATAGTTAATTTCATAACTATAATTGGATGGGGAGATAAACACTGAATTTTTCTCTAGAAACCATATATTAAAAAAAAAAAAAAAGCAAACACTAATCTTAGCCGAAAGTTGGCAGTTAACTTTTTTCTTTTACTTTTTTGTGCTTTTTCTTTAGCAATTTTTCCTTTTTCTTTTCTATTTAAAGCTAAATGGTATTACAATATTGGTGTTTTGCCTACGAGGGCTAATTTTGATCAAAACTATTATTCATGCTCTATTTACTTAAAGAAAAAAAATAGAGGAATGTTCACTAGAAGTCCTAAAATTTGTGAAATTGGTTTAATTAAGTCATTCCGTTAATTCCGTTTAATTTAACTAACGGAAAATGTTGACGTGGTGATGATAGGGAATTTTAATTATTTTTTACAATTTTAAAAAAAATAAGAAGTCAAGCGGAGGCTGCCCTCACCGTTACTATCGCTGCCTCGTTATTGCTAGGAGGGGTTGGCGAGGGTGGAGGTGAGCTGGCAAGGGTCGCCGAGCCTGAGTTGGTGGTCGTCTCCCACCCTCACTGGCCCCATCGCTGCCCTACCTACTTTACTTCTTTTTTATTTTATTTATATATAAATAATTTAGCTTATTTTTTAAATTTAGTTTAAATAAAATTGGCATTAAAATCAGATTTATATCAGAATAACGTCATTTTAGTCTTGTACTATAGATTTAGCCACGTCATTGTCATGTAGGAGAATGGTAATATTAAAAAAATCCACATCAACATTTTCCATTAGCCAAATTGAACGATGATAATGAAATGACTTGATTAAAAAATTTGATAAATTTTATGATTTGATTGTATATTTTATAAGTTCTAGAACTTAATTATATTTTCGTGACAAATTTTAGAATCGATGAAAATATCATAAAAAAAAATACAAAAAACAAAGCCACGAGTCCGAGTCCAAGACCCACCCAAGGTCCAAAGCCCAAGCAGTAAGCACCCGTAAGCAACCTTTATTCCTCCCCCTTGCCGTTCTCTTCCTACTTTGTCCTCTACAGACCACGAATTCGGCCAGTCCTCGGCCACAGCTCTCTCTCTCTCTCACACACACACACACAGCTCAATGGTCGTCTCCGTCGGACCAACTTGGGCGACTCGGCGCCCAACTCCTCTCTGGCCTTTTCACCACTCGACACGTTTAAGGTTTTTTTTTTTTTTTAATAAATACTTTCTAGCAATGGAATGAGCCCTGTGAGCCTGCTCTTCTTGTAGTTGCGTATGTGTGAGGATCTCGCAGTATTCATACACAGTTTTGAATCTGCACAATATGACTCGTGTCCTCAAGCTTTGTCCAGGGTCATGAGCTTCATAATCCATTGTCTTAGTGCTCTATAGGATAATGAGGTTCATCACACACACACACACACACATCTGTATGAGATGGAAGGCCATCCTCAGGTAGGTCTATCAGATCTTTTTTTGTCTATAAGCAAATCTAGCTGCAAGAGATTAACTACTGAGTTTAATTTAATTCTTTCTCGCTTGCATGAACCGCATTCTGTGCTGGGAAAATAGAAGTAAATCTAGATCGAAAGAACTCATTTTTGGCATTGGTGCCTTGGTCGGAGCTGACACTTCTGTTGATCATCTTTATGCCATGATCCAGTGATCATTTAAAAACTAAGCTTTAGGAGAACTACTCAGATGCGTATTGTATTTCCTAAAATACTCCCCGCACATGAAGATTAGCACAAGGATGAAAGAGCTCTAACATCCAAACTACTTGATGCGTAGCGCAGTTGAAAACTGAGGAAAGGGAAAGTGGGATTCGAACACGAGATCTCTTCATTTGATGGTATTCTTAAGCGGGTGATGGATGTGATTGCTGATTGCTGCAAAGCTAAGTTATCAGCGGATGATGCTGTATGGATTTTCCGTTGTAGCAATTGGCTTTGATAATCGGTTCTAAATATGATGTGTCCTTCCTGTGGTAGTTAGTGGTCAGCTGCAGATGTTTATTAATATATTGTCTATTATATTTTTTACGCTTTTTGAAAGGAGAGATTATTCTTAAACTTCAACTCAACCTACCCTCAATTCAAGCAGTGAAGACAGGATAAGAAGGAAGCACTTCCCAACAGTCTTAGCATCTTTCTTTCCAGTCTATCTTCCCCATATCTCAGAGAAAATAAGTAAAATATCTGATCAATGCAGTTGCCCGCATTATTAAGCTTGGAAGTTTTCTTTATCCCTAAATCCAAATGTATGAATCTCGATTTGTGGTTCAATCGTGGTTTGATGCAGTCGAGGCCTGCATTCAGTTTTGAAGAGATCTTAGGTTTGGACAGATTGAAGTCGACTTTCTTGGACTTACGGTTTCCGTAGCTGAAGTTGTTTGTTATCTTTTGCTTGATGTTTAGAGGTCTTGCTTCTTAGTGACAGTTGTTTTCCACTGAACTCGTGGAGTGAAAAGTAGAGTCATCATTCCTCGTCTGAGATGTTAATTGTAACGTGAATGCTGCAGCTTTTTTATTGATGAAAGAATTGGCTATGGCCCTGACTGACTGAGCATGAAGTCGGTTGCACTGGGTACTTATTTGCTTTCTATGTTGCAGTTCATCTTCATCTTCAAATTGCGTGCATTAGCTGTGTAGGGCAGTTGCGTAGGACATTGGAGCTTTAAAGATGACTTCATTGTCTTTCTGACAATAGATTATAGAGTTACTCATTTGATTCTTCTCTAATTTTTCTGTTTCTGCTTTGCGCTGACATAGCCACTACGTGGAGAACAACACGTCACTGCTATTCATTACGATTAAGAAAGTGAAACAAAAAAAAAAAAAAAAAATATTCTCCAGCACATTCCCCTGTCAGAATCGAATTTTGGTTTAGTTTGCACTTAGATGAGTTCTTAGTTGGTATAATCAATATCAGGCTGTGGCATTGCCAATTGCCAACGTACACATATTAAGGCACAGGAATTATAATTTGTGAATTACCATCCGTTAGCTTAACTTCATTAACATAACATAATTGTCGTAGTACCACTGTTAACACACCTTTTCGCTATTGGAGGCAATCTTTAGTGCGTTGTTTTGGTTTAGGTTGTGTTCTGTCAGATTATGGAGTGAGATTACTTTGATTGAGTATAATTGGAAGACAGTCTGTTTATATTTCTCTTCCGTTATTAAATTGCTGGTTTTTATTAAACTTTTTTCTGTTGTACATGCATTTTGCAGTGTAACCAGATCGAAGCCACTTCTGTTTGCAACCGTGGTGCCGGACCAGCATTCGGTGAAAGAAACATAGTACGACATTTTGAGTATCAAAGAAAATGCAACCTGCAAAGAAATTTGCGCAAGTTATTAATCTTCCATCCTTAATTATCATCTGGATAAATTGCAGACGAGTTCTGAGATGGGTTGTGCTGAAGTAGCAATGCAGATAAGTTGCTGATGATACAAAAAAGCTCGGGAGGTCCTCAGTGATGCCAGGTTAGGAAGCTCCATGATAGTGAGCTGCTGGCTTCAAGACGAAATAGCAGCAGAAGTCGGCTTAGAGGATACAGTGGTTGTGGATTGTGGAGATGTCTTCCAACACTCTCATCAATGCTGAGATGGGAAATATTTCTTTGTCGATCGTTGGGTTGGAAGAAATAGGTTGTTCAATTTGAAGGGATGGGAGAGGAATGATTGCACCGACAGCAGATAACTTAGTGGAATTGGTAGTTCTTCCTCGTAATTCTTATTCTCTGAGATTCTGCTTTTAATTGATCCACTTTCTAGTATCTCAAGAGCGTTTTGCGGGCCTTCATTTGATTCAATTGACTCTCCTTGTTTCTTTTTGCGCTTTTTGGTTATCATTGCTTCTTTCTCACACCATTGGGGTTATTCACGTCCATGTGCATGTTAGGGATATCGATGTGTGCTGTTTCAACAATCTCTTGATAGATTTACGATTACGGAACACTTCTATGATACAGTATTGTACCTTACACCATCAATTATCGGTCGTTAGTTGACATTGCTCCACAAGACGTCAAAACAGTTGACAAATCTCAGTTGCTGAATGACAGAGTTGCATCCTTTGTCAAAATTTCCCACCCTACTTTGACAAAATCCAACAGGTGACTGTGATCATGTACATCAAATGGAGAGAGGGAAACAATAATAACTATGTACATGTCTTGAAAGAAGATTAAGGAAAATCTCGACTTGCTGATCACCTGTAAATTAAAGAAAACAACACTGCAAAAAAGGCAAAGAAAGAAGAACGTCTTTCTAACCTTGTAGGCCGTTCCCTTTCTAAACCTAACTCACAAGTCCCTGCATTCAGGGACAATCCAGATGAAAGAGGACACAAGAAACATGGACATCTATAAATCCTTTTTGCCTGAAATGAGACGTATTAACGTGCCGAATTCCCTCCTGTGACACAGACTTATGAACAGGGGCAGGACAGGAGGAAGAGGGCGTAGGCGCACCACTTGATGTCTATGTCTCGGTATCTTTTCATGCGAAAAGGATCTGCAGAAATCTATGTTTCTTGTGTCCTCCAGTTTCATCTGGATTGTCTTGAGTAGGGCTTAGAGAGGGAACAGCCAACATGGTAAGAAAGACAACTTTGCCTCTTGATTCGTTTCCACACGTCACGGTACATTTTCCATTTCTTCCCCTTCTTTGCATGAAGAAGATCTAATTGCTATAATAGCTATCAAGCTATTTGCTTTCCGCTGCCTATTATGTCATTTATGTTTATTAACACCTTTGCGAGAATTCCTCCAATGTCAGAATTGCATGAAATAGTGGTAAACATCACTTTAATGGTAAATTTTATCAACTTCTTTTCTAATGACTAATAAAATGCACGTAACGAGAAAGGAATCTCTTCTTCATACTTCCATCGCACATTCATTAATATGCTTTCTTATCTAGATTGTAAGAACAAGATAATATTTTTAATATATTATATGTATTATTTATCGTATATATCGATTCTATATATTTACATTCAATACTAATTAACCGATGAACAATTAAGACAATTGTGTTATTATCTGATTGTGAAATATTAGACTAGAATCTTTATTAGTAATGTAACAACCTGACTCGTTTCACGTAGATCAAGCCTTCAAAAGGAGTGTATGAAGTAAATATTCAATGTGGAGATCATTCGTTGGCGATCTTACTTATGAATAATATCACGAGACCCCACTCAGAGAATCAAATCACCATTTTTTTTGTTTAAGTCAAAATTAATTAACCCAAATAAAACAAAGCTAATTGAGAGTAAAATAAAAACTAATGTTATACCCAAACCATCTTGTTCTGTCACTCCACCCACTCTCTTTCAAAAATCCACAATTGTGTCCTCAAATTCCTACCCAAACTAATGTTTCTTTTAAGAGTTTTATGTAAAATGCAATGTGCAATTGTCATGAGTCAATCGATTCAGTATTTCCTTTAGAGAGAGAAATTCTAGAGAAGCCTTTAATTATATTTCAATTATGAATGAGATATAAATGAAAGGGAGGAGGCCCCTATATAAGTACAAGATTGATTGTAGCTATAGATCTTTTCTTGATTTGATGGTAGAGATTATATCTTCTCATCTACCCAACGATCCGCATTTATTACATAATTATACAATTGCCGCATTTGTTACCCTCAACTTCGGGAGATAGTTGAGAGTCTCATTCAGGGATTGGTCACGATCTTTCGTACAAAAACTCTCTGGGTCATGTCATCTCCTTGGACCGTGACACAATGCCTTAGGAATTAAGTTAATTTAGATTGCACCTACATTACTTAATTCCTCTTTAAATTATGTGACGTGTCATCAATTAAACAAATTGGATGTCGTCAAGTCAATATTCAACCTGCTCCCGCCTACCTCACCTGAATCCAAAAGCTTCTATATGGATATATTCTAATTTTCTGTTATCATTCCGTGGAATTAATTAAATTGAATTATAAATAACCCTGTTTATATCTATGCGAATACAATTTTTTTTTTTGTAAATACTTCCGTGAAATTGATTTGATGATGTATTACTGCAGTTGCTTATCTGCGGACAGATGCTTTAATTCCCCAATATCACCAGCACAAATGACAACAGCAGCATCATCCTCATCATCCATATTTATTCTACTCATATAGTCTACAGTCCTATATTTTATAATTACTTTCTATATTATATCAAAAAAGAAGAAGCGTAGATTGATCCGAGGCCTAAGGAGAGAATTTTATAATTAGTGTTATTTAACGTGTGGCATTTTTTTTTAAGGGAGCACGCTCGCATGGGCCATTTCATCATTGTAAAGCGACTACTAAAAGTTTTATTTATTAAGACCTTATTATTAATTTATACTTTATAGTCAACCTTTACGAAGAGGAACGTTCGCGGAAACCTTCAGATAAGTGCTGGCGAGTGGCGTCTCACCTCGGCAAAAATAAAGAATAATTTACGATACATTAATTATTGAGACCGAACTTCGTTGCAGGATGATCATTTATATTTCTTAATTATTATTATTATTATTACTATTACTACGCCGACCCAACATGATCGGTTGTGAAAATGAATGAACATAAAATATTCTTATTATCTATGAAATTTTTTTGATATAAATTATTGTTGATAATGAGAATATATTTCATTAATTAATTATTTCAGGCAATACAATAAATTAAATTAATTTTGCAAATCATTCATTTTCCATGAAATAAATGATGCCTTAATCTAAAAAAATTTCTCAACAAATTAAAGACTGAAAAATGATTAATAATCAGGGGATATTAGATAATAAATAAAAATTAATAAAATTAGTCCGTGATTATTTTCGCAGCTCCAATTACACAAATATCGACACCTATATGAGATTTTCCAATATAAAAAATGATTGTGAATATATATGGCACAAAAGCAACGCATACATTTACTAATAAAATAAAAGATCGAAATTTAAAGTTCCATGGCTATATATGGTCTTGTGGCCCGAGTTTACACACACCCTTTTGTTGGATATGGACACCCACTTTCGGTGGCAACAACTCTGTTATTATGGTAATAAGTGTAGTTCCAATCTGTTGATCGTAGTGAAAACTTTTGTACACTTAGTCTTGAACTCTTATATGTCTCGTTATTTGGTCATCCAAATGAAGTATATTATTATTGGCACAAGTCATATATCATATCAGTAAAGTGCGCGATAACGTGACTAGGGCTGTGAAATCAGGAACAAGAACGATAAGGCTCTGTTGCGTGGTCGATAAACTCTAGTGGACAGTGCCTCCGTTGCATCATTAAATACCTTCAAGAACTCAATAAACACTTCGGCTACCCTCCGATTTCTATCGTATCAATCAATGGCCGCAGCCCGGTAGTTCTGCCATAGCTGGCGGCAAACAATGTCGGCATCTCCATCTGATCACATGCCTTCCTCGGCATCGAATAAAGTGAAATTCTACCTTTGTGTCCACGTCTATCGGCACCTTCTCGTGTTCCCTTCCACTTTGCCTCCGCAGCTTCCGTTTCTTGTACCCCTCGAGGCACTGGAGCTAAATGCATTGCGCCAACCTCATATACATGTTACGTAGTCGTCCATCTATCATGCAAAAGATTAATTACGCCGCACATGCGTCGTACATCAAAGGAAATACCGGTGCAAACTCTCATAACACAATGTCCTAGTGGCGAGATTGTTCGCACTCGTAGTGTTTGAAACACCGTCTCCTCTTCTGATTTCCGGACAGATATAATTAGAGTTATGCAGATATGGCAACGTTTGGGTTCGTTGGTGCAACTTCTAATCCAGCCCCTGTCCGTAAATCCAAAGACAACGAGACTCAAAAGTTACCTGCGGAAAGGAGTTGCGACAATATCCATCTTTTCTCGCTGTAAAGTCCCTTGCGGTTCCTCACGTTGGTCGGTCGAGAAATGGGCCTAGAGTGCAGTTGTAGCCTGCCTTGCACGCACTGTTGTAAGCACCTCAGATTCTCGGCAAACCCGGAGGATTGCTTGGCGGCGAGTGTATTAATGTGCAAGTATTCATTGCTTCCTCGCCTCATCATAATTTGATTAAATTGCAATAAAAGATACTAAAAAGATATACTCATATCGAAAGACATTTGTATAATTTAATACGAAGAAAAAAAATAAAGTGAACCGATTTGGTGAAGGGAACTGCGTTTTATTGGTAGACTACTTACTTTTTCTTTAGTTTGATAAAATTAATTGATGTGAAAAGAAAATCATTTATGTAAAAACTAAAAAATAATCTCTACAAAAATACGAGCTGCATCTCAGTATTTAGAAAAATAATAAAAGAACAAATAAGCAATTTATTGCTAGCGGCGCTAAGGGAAATAGCAAATTGATGCGCGATAATATGTGGCATTCCCTTCTACGTACACCTGTTAGCGGGATAGGGATTATTGGGATGAATATTATTGTCATAATAACATTTTAAAATATTCTATTTTTTATTATCCTAAGTTTGATTTGTCACATGACAAGTACATTCAAGAAAATTGAGATGGTTTTTTTTTGTCATATCTGTCAATAGTAAAGGAATTGCAATCCCATACTCAAAAGATAGGTTGGAAAAAACCAAAACAATAGATACATTTGTCTTCGATTAGATTATAAAATAAAGTGGAAAACAATACTAAGGAAAAAAATAAAATGGTCCAATTCATGACGCAAATAATAACCATTATTTTTTTTTTCAAGAATAGGTTTGGAACAGAAATTTGTTTGGTATGCGATTTCATTTTTGTATTTTTGGGACAAATTTTTAGCCCAGAGATAGGTCTAGTATAGAATTAAGAAGTAGAAATTTTCCATTCTTCTATTTTTGAAAAAGAAATGAAAATAAAAATTGTTCTCATCATTTGACCTCACCACCAACCGCTTGCCTCCCACCTCCCGCCACCGGCTGCCCAAGAGAGAGATATTTAAGAATGTCTATTAAACAAATTTATGTTCTAAGAACATAAATTTCATATTATTATCAAATGCGTATTTTTATTCAGAAACTCATCGAGGGATGAAAATAAATTTTATTATTATTTTTGGCTAGAAATAGGACCCAAAAAAAGAATGATTATCATTTGCTCCCAATTTGCTGCTTCACCATCACTGCTATTTTGCAAGCTATTTATAAACAAACAAATAATAAGACAGGACGGCCAACCATAACCGAATTTAGCGTTCTTTTAAGGATTTTGTATACTTGATATTATTCCTTTTTATAATATAAAAAAATGTAGATCGACCTGAGGTCACAGAGGACAATTTTCTATAGGTCCCTGGTTTCTAATTGTTTTATTTTTTAAAATTCAAACTTATGTCCCTGAGGTTGCACACACTAGATTTATTTAATTGGGTTGGAATATTTTGATGGTAACTTGGCCTATCATTATCGTAATTATTTAATTCGAGGCAACCACCGAACGTTTATTCAACAAGAGCTTATTGGTAGGTTATAGCGAACCTTTGGGAAGAGGAACGTTCGCGGAAACCTTCAGATGTGTGCTGGGGTCTACCAAAATTCGAAACCCAGAACCTATCGTATTAGAAAAATCATTTTCCAATTATGATTGCAGATATGAATAATACAAGCCTGCACTGTTCTAGCCCCCATAAATGGACCACTGACTTAACTTTCTCATAAATTAAAAATTAAAAATAATACGACAACAATAAATCAAGAATAGGACACCATAAGTGTCGTAATTTTATACAGCGATCATTTGGGGGTTGTAACTTTTTTTTTCAATCACTTGAATATTATATAACTTTTTAATTGATTATTTGAGTGTTTCAATTTTTT